>VWZW01007544.1:48936-137452 GCA_013397115.1 Edolisoma coerulescens
ATTAGAAAGAGCATTGACAGCAGGTGAGGGAGGTGATCCTGCCCCTCAACTCCGTCCTGGTGAGGCACATCTGGAGTGTTGTGTCCATCTGGGCTACTTAGTACAAAAGACATGGGACTCCTGGAGTGGGTCCAGCAAAGGTCTATGAATTTAGATTAAGGGACTGGAGTATCTCTTTTGCAAGGAAACACTGAGAAAAGTGGGCCGGTTAAGCCTCCAGAAGAGATGACTGAGGTGGGACCTTATCAATGTCTAAAAGTATTTGAAGAGAGGTTGTCTGAGGATGGAGCAGGCTCTATTTGGTGGTGCCCAGCAATAGGACAAGAGGCCATGGGCAGAAACTGATGCACAGTAGGTTCCACCTGAACATGAAGAAGAACTTTAATTTGCAGTGCCCGAGAACTGGGTCAGATTGTCCAGAGAGGGCGTGGAGTGTCCACACTGGAGATATTCCTGAACCTGAATGCAATCCTGTGCAAAGTGTTCTAGGATGACCCTGTCTGAGAAGGGAGGTCGGACCTGATGGCCTGCCGTGAAGCCTTCCAACCTTATCTGTTCTGTGACTCTATGATTCTATTTTGATGAAGGAAATACATGAACCTGGATAGCTACTAGTACTGTTTCCTCTGAAAGAAAAAGCATTTTCCAAAAAATAGCCACAAAACCAAAACTTTTTTCCATTCCATTTAGCTAGCAACTTATATTAAATTAAAAAAAAAAAAGGTATTTATTCCATTTGAAACCGCAAAGCATTAAACTCCTGTGTGCTCCAGTGAAATAAATACAATAGTTGCAATGTAAATGACAGTAGTCTTGACTTGTATTCTAGAATACAAAATTACATGTACCAAAATTGCAGTAAATTGGCACTGATTTGCCTGTCTAAGCTTTGATACAGGCTCCTGGTTTAAGGATCTGGAGAATAAAAAAAAAAAAGTTATTATTCATACCAAGTTTGAATAAAATACACTAACAACACATGGAAGTTCTGTTTCATATTTTTCTTGAAGTCTTTTAGTTTTTTAAAGTTTCCTGGTTAGGGATGGTGAGAAGAAATAAAATATATCACCATGAGCATTTTTTATTTCAAGGTATCAAGCTTGAAAGTGGCAAATAGGAGTTAATGAAGAATAATAATATCCAGTTTAATTGGGTTGGGTTTAAGCATTATTAGGGAGGGAAAAGTATGATATTTTACTGATTAAGACCACAGGTATATCAGTTTGTTCTGTTTGTTCTCCCTCCCCTCCTCAGGATTAGACTGCATAAATACTAATTTCAGGTTAGGACAACGAAGGATTTTCTCTCAGTTTTCTGGGTACCAGGCAGAGTGCCAGCTGCTATGTTGCATTTTTGAAAATGTATTACTTTCCTGCTAAGAGAGATGGATTTTCCTATGACATTTTGACATCATCAGAATATAGAGACTGTCATGTCAAACAGTCTTCTAGAGTCCATTAGAAAACAACTATTAAGAGAAATGTAACACAGCAGGACTTTATTCTAGCTCGGTTTTTAAAAAAGTTATTTAGATTTTTATTTGTTTAAACTGGCTATTTCTAGGGATTTAAACTGTGGTAAAGATTATTTCATGTAAGTCAAACAACTTTGATAATCACAGTTTGTCACAGACAAATGAATTCTTCTGGTTACTATGAGCAGATAAAACATTATATATGAAATAAGAAGTAGGTTATTTTTGCAGTTCTCACACTATGAATTTCAAGTAATGAAGAAAACTTTGTTTGTTTTTAATAAACATCAAGTTTTAATAACACAACCTAGTTTTAAAGCCTCCTTGTTTTAAAAAATGCTGTTCTCATGAAATTCACTTGCCATTAGAAATTCACAGAAGAATTGATTATCATGAAGAATGCTGGCAGGAATCCTCTGGTATTTTGCATTTTGTCTGTGAGTAGATCTTAGTCTTCAAACATTAATGAAAATATAAAATGATAATGAGAAAATACTTGCTCCCAGTCTTTACTACACAAAAAGATTATTTTAAAAATGGGAATACTTCTACATACAACATAAATATATCCTGAAGTACTCATAAATCAATAAAAATGAAACAAAAATAGTGTGGGGAAGAAATGCAACACCAGAAAAGATAGTGATATAGGTGTTGCCATATTTGTAGAAAAGAAACAGGCCTGCTCTGTCATCCATGTTACATGGAAATAAAGTGGCTCAGTTTTCTGATAGTCTGACACTTTTCAGAGATGCCAGGACCTCTGCAGCTATTGTATGAAGATCTAGGTACTTAAATTGGAATTGTTCTGGGGCTGTATGCTTTTCTTGATAAAATTTTATGAGGCTCTGAATGTGAGTTGAACTATACTAAAAGCCTGTGCATAGTGGTAGATACTGGGATGTTCAGAAGATCTTGGTTATTTAGCCTAAAAATTTCAGTGGTCAGTCAGTCAGCAAAAATTGGCCTAAAGTTACTAATAAAACCTCATCTTTTTTTGTAATCTCAGTATTTTTTTCCACCTCTTTGCTACAGCCTATTCTCAAGGTAAAGAGACTAAAGAGGTTACTGTCACAATTTTCTTATAAAGCACAAATATCTCTTTGAGGTTGCTGTGGGTAGACCTCATGTGCACAACAGACTGTATATGTGGAAAGTGCTAGGTAAATGTGAAAAATTTATTTTGCAAACAATTTTTGCCTATGTCACTTTCAGTTCTCTTTTGTAGGAGTTCCTTTGATAGTATCTTTCAAAAGACAAAGGACTTTTAAAAATGTTTGAATTTTGAAGGGTTCTTTTCTCCTCTGTTTTTATGTATTCTTGAAGCATCAAGTGCAGTCCAAAGCTATTGCAGTGAATGATGCTTATTTAACTACGGTGAATAACACCAAAGAGAAAGTTTTATTCACCTTTTGCTTAAACTTTGCAAAAAATGAATTAGAGGCAACAGAGAAGCTTTTCAAAGGATTTCTAAAATCAATTAATATGAGTAGCATTTACTTTTTTCATTCCACATTTTCCATAGCTTGCTCTTAATGGTCTTCCATTTTCCCCCCTGCAGCTTTAGTAATCATATTGGTTCAATGGTCCTCAGTTCTCTGTAAAGCTGTTTAATGATCAGGATAAAATGCAGTTATCCTTGAGATTTCCTTGAACCTTGCATTGTTGGTTGAACCCAGATTCAGCCAGCAAATGATTACTTGAGAAATGCTAACATTGGCAGTCCAGCTTTCCCCAAAAATATGGAAACATGAAAAATTAGAAGCCAACTGCAATTCAAATCATCTGCATCTATCACACCTAAATGCATAAAAAAGTCATGTCCTCAAGCCTAAAAGAACCAGTAACAACACAACACCTTTAAAATAATTTTTTTGTCTGGATGGTGTGCAATATTTCAATACTTGTGTTTCTACACCATGTTCTGCATTGACAGGTAAATAAAGACATTTTATTTATATCATTATTACAAAAAGATATTTTGTTTAAAAAAAAAGTGAGGGTGAAGTGACCAAAGTGCATAGGAATTTCTGCTTATTATAGTCCAGAATGATTCACAGAATCTAAGTGATTCTAAAAATAACTGTGTGTTTATTTTTCTTAGGAATCAAAATAGATTAAAAGGAGATTAATGTGCTTTTCCCAGAAAGCCCCTAAATATTTTGAGTTTCTTCTGTTCTTATTTGCTAAATATGACAATGTGGAGGACTGTGCATCTGTAAAAGATGATAGAAGAGAGACAAATAAGATGCATTGTGTGACTCCCTTTTTCTTCTACCTTAATTTGCAAAATAAAATTAAATTTTCTTAACTAAAGGAGAAAACAAATGATGGTTTAATGAAGAGCAATAAAAAGTAGTTCTGCAAAGTAGAGTAGTAGTTGAGTACTCTTATCTGTTCTGGTCTCCTCAGTGCAACAGAGATATGAAGCTCCTGGAGTGGGTTCAGTGAAGGGCAGAGAAAATGATTAAGGGAGTGGAACATCTCTCTTGCGAGGAAAGGCTGAGGGAGCTAGGGCTGTGCAGGCTGGAGAGGAGATGAGTGAGACCTCTGAAGGGAGGTGTCAGAGGATGGACGAGGCTCCGCTTAGTGGTACCCAACAATAGGACAAGAGGCAATGAGCAAAAACTGATGCACAGGAAGTTCCATGTTTTACTGTGAAGTGACTGAGCACTGGAACAGATTGTCCAGAGAGTTTGTGGAGTCTCCCACTTCGAAGATATTTGAGAACTGTCTGGACACAATTCTGTGCCATGTGGTCTGGGATGATCCTGCTGGAGCAGGGAGGTTGTACCAGATGACCCACTCTGGTCTCTTCCAATATGTCCCAGTCTGTGATTCTGCAAATCACATTCTAGCATCTGTATAACAATGAAAAACTGTAAGAAAGTTACCCATCCCCTACCATGAAAACTTCTGGCAGCTGTGATTCTTGTTGTAGCTGTAAAACAAAATTTTAGATGCAAGAGGCATCTGTCTACACATGGACTATTGTTTATGTGCAGGCAAGGCTCCACATAATGTTTTCTTAGTGGGGAAAGGAGGAAGTAGACATTCTGATTTCCTGTGCTTGTATTGTTTTCCTCCATCCTTTGTCAGAGATGAACGATTAGACAATGTTTAGATGGGCAGGAATCCTTCTTATTTACTGTATTCTAAATGTCCAAACTGGGGTAACCAGCCTTTTCTAGTGGAAAATTTTTTAGTATTACTTTCCCAGATCTTGCAATACTTATTGTCTATTTAGAACATATTCCACTCTTCATTCTCATTCCAGTGCTAAAATTCACCACTTTATAAGAATAAATAATTTTAGAGTGGTTACTGGCTAAGTGATTTTTACATTATTTATTGAAAATTATTATTTTAAAGGGGATTTTTTATTCCCAAATATGCTGAAGGTATGCCAGTAAAAAATATTGATCTAAGTTACTCTGTGGAAACATTAGTCCATTCTGTTCACTACTGATTGAAAATATGTATCTAAATCTCTGTAAGAGAATCCTAATAGTTCTCTTGGGAGATTACACTCAGTGAAACATGTGAAACATGGAGGGGGTATGCATTTTTGCACAGATTTTTATACACATATAATGCACAGAGATGTCAACTTTGCTATATTAATATGTGAAGAATAAAAATACGGAAAAGTAGAATTCATGGTTAAGTACTTCTTAAAGTGAGCTAAATTATCTGCAAGTAACTGGCTGTCACCATTGCAGTATGATTTAATGTGATCCCTTCAGAACTGTTCTCTATGTGACAGAAGTTTGCAGGGAAGTTCAGTGATATCTCTAAGAGATTATGCCATCTGAATTATGGATTCAGACAGTGCTACCTTCTATGAAACCATAGAAAATGAAATGGTTTTTGATTTATAGATATTTTATTCCAGTGTACGTTTCTCCATTATTGTTCACCTAAAACTAGGCAATATGTATACATAATTTCCACATTTTCCTTTGAATCCTCCAGCGAACTATATTTAAAATTAAATGGCCCCACTGCTTAAGGGAAATATGAGATTGAGCTAGTATTACTGAACTAGCAAAAAGGCTCATAATAGCCACTACTGAGAAACAGAGCCTGGACAGCAATACAAGTTTTGACTGTCAAGGGCTGAAATGGTTCATGCCTTAAACATTGTTATGAAGGAGTTCTGCCCATAATAGCAAAAACTGTATAAAGAAGCTACAACACAGAAGCCCACCCCTCCTTCAAGATGCCTGACAGGAATTTTGGACTGTGAGTTAAGCCGCCTAGATAAGATAAAGGGGACATTAATATTTGATCCTCTCAGGCTGAGGGAGAAGAATGCATTCACAAGAAAGCCAAACCCAGCAGCTGCCACCAGAGAATCATCTCTGGCTGCGTTTGGGGTAGGGGAGACCACAGCCCACAGAGGCCAGGTTTACACAGACTCCCCCCAAAACTGAGGGTGGGAGGAGGAGGTTTCAGGTGTGTGGTGTAACCTCTGGTCAGAGGCACTGAACACCCATCCTTCCTTACACAAATTGGCCCAGCTGTGAAGTTCCCAACCCCACAGGCCACATCCATGGGACATTAACATGGGAGGCAGCTGAGGGGGTATCAGAATCCATCAAAGACCCCTGAAGTGCTCCCCAGAGTCATTCCTGAAGCCTTGCACCACAGGACTGCACGTGACGCAAAGTGATGCAACAGACCCACAATCTGCTGCAAGAGACTGTCAAACTGCCCCCTTGCCCCAGGGGAAGTACCTGGGCATTCCCACCTGTCCGAAGTGTATATTAATCCATTGGATTCTATGCTTTTTGAGGGGGACGGTCACCACGAAGAAGACCAGCTGGAGAGGATCATTGGGATGCCAATGGGATCCACTGAGTGGTGATATTCTCTTTATTCTGTTTCTGTCACTCTCTTTCTGTCCTACCACCTCTTTTCTATTTCCTTCTCTCCCTTCCTCTCTCTCTCATATATTTACTATTTAAAAACCCCTATAAGTACTATTGACTTTGGCATATGGTCTCATTTGCACCTTAATTCATGCAGAGGCATTTCTAATAGCTTTAAAAACCGGACCATAATATTGACATGGAGAATGCTGACTTTTAAATTGTTTGTGGAAATGCTTTGCTTGAATTCAAGGCCTTGGTTTGGTGTTATTTAGTTTACAATAGACATAGCTGGCTCTCCACACATTATTTGTTGTAAAGATTCAGTTATGAAAGCTGAATCTTCAAAGACTTTTATTTTTTTCATTTGGCTGCTACTGGTAAGAAGATACCATGGATTTTTTGTTTAGTTTTGCATTTTGCTAGCCAGATGGGGTTATAAAACTCATTCAAGTTTCTTCCTATATCTTGCTATTACACAGAGATTGCTAGTTGTGATTCTGCTGTGCTTTCTCTGTGCTGACAACCAGATTACATCTGTTGTCTTACCATGTGTTTTTCTAAGAGTGTTACACATTGTCAGCTAAAAAAATACAGCAAGCCAAACTTTCTTTCATATCATTGTCCTTGCTCTAGGGTTCAGCTGATAGAAACTGCTGATTGGACACTGTAGCATCATAAAGTAGGCATGGTCTACCTGTGGACAGCAGAAAACAAAAATACATAGCTGCTTGTCCAAAGAGATTTTATCTCTTCCTAAATGGGTCAGCAGAAGGAAGATGGAGGTAGACTGGGCCATTCCCACTGGAACTTTATAAACCTCTCTAAAGTTTTTTTTTTTTTCTGTCTTAAAGGTGACATTCAGTGCCAGCAGGGTGCAACCATGGTGGCTTTGTAACCTGTACAAGTTGGTCACAACATGTAGAAAGGTAGAATTTGCTCCTTTTTAAAGTATTTTTAAATTTAATTTTAGCTCATTTTTTTGTAACAAACATTTAAGGGCATTACAGTGTTTATTCTTTTGTTAGTTTGTGCAGTAGCTAGCAGGGGAAATTATTTTGCCTTTTCCAAAACTAGCATGGACAGGCAACTCAAGTAGAAAAGGGGCACAAAGAAGGCAGTTGTACATTTGGATAGCAGTGGTCATTTGATGTCTTTGCCTTTATTTAAGTACTAAAGATTCTTGTCTGTTAGGGTTATCCTAATAATGAAAAACTTTTATATTAAAAGAAATGAAATTCTTAAACTTTCATAGCATTGTGTGCATCTTCTTGTGCCTTTGCATTGTTGTAGATTTTCTTTTGAGATCCTTAACAGCCAACAGGCTTTAGAGGTGCCCCTGGGAGAGAGAGCATTTTCTCTCCAGCTCTCCCCAAAGTACTGCTCTGTGCAATACTTTTCTCAATCATACAAGTCTGACTTTTTTTTTTACTCTGGACTAGTTTATTTTTGAAGAACCCCGTATTTGTTATCCTTTCAATATCTTCAGGAAATGGGTTGGAGATCTTGGTGATAATGCTGAGCCTGAAGTTCTTATACCTTCACAAGGAATACAAAAGTGTAGGTGGGCTCTTCTAAGTGGAATATATCCTCTTTAGACAACTCAGTATTTAGTGGTCCCAAGTGGAAGTTTGTTGTACGTTCGAGCATCAGTGGTCCACCTCAGCAGACACGTTGGTCTGCAGTGTTCTGTACAGTGCCACGCTGTACTGCACACATTACTTTGCCTTCAGGATTACACTCTGCTGCACATACCTCTTGATGTGGGGTAAGCTTGGCTGGAAGGCTTAAGGAAGGCTTTCCAGGTGGCACCCACTTGGCGTTAATGGTGATGCTGGTGACATGTGTTTGTCATAAAGCGAAGCAAAATGTTTCCATAAAAACCTCATTTTGATCAAAATACAAAATTTGAATAAAGTTGCTTATTGCTAAGAAAATTCTATAAAAACTCAACCATGATGCCCTCAGGCCTCACTATGAATAGCAGAGATGTTCAGCATATTGTGCCCTTACCAGAGGTCCGTCCAATACTCTATCACCTCAGGTTTACCAACATCAGAGTTGATGTAAAATTTTATAATGTGCTATCAGTTGCTCTTGGAAAGTTATAAAACCTTTCTGCACAGTGTTTTTCTTACTGGGATTCAGAAGGATTGCAAGTACCATTGTGTAAAATAAAAAACCTTCTAGAAAGTGCCTTTTCTCTGTATCTCTCTCTTCCTTAGAACATTTAAGGTATGTCAAGTGAATTTCCGTTAAAAAGTACAAAGGAAAAGCAGCTATCTGAAAAAGTGGCAAAGAGAGGAAGAAAAGTTCTTATTAAAAATTAATTGAAGCACGGAAATTTTAAAGATTCTCTCCTACTCATTTATCATCCTTCATTATACATTGGGATACTTAACTGACTAAAATTTTCCAAATCTTCCCTAGAACTTTCCTCAGATTCCAATCTGTTCTCTTTTGTTGTTGTTGCAAGGTAACATTTTGAAGCTTATTATCAGCTGTAGATATCAGATATTCTCAAATTCTTAGCAGACAACGTGACATAGCTGCAGCTGGAAGAAATCATTTCTGCCAGAAAAGTACTTTGACAAACATGTGGAAGATACAATAGGATAAAATTTTATCCAGAATGTCTGGAAAGGTGCAATGCTAGTACAACACTCTTTTATTTTCTCTATAGAATAATGTCTTGTTATCTTTCTTTAGTGACTTACTGCCCAGCTCTTTAGTAGATAAACAGGATTATCTAATATATATGTAATTGATCAATTTATTCTGTTGATATGAGGAAAAACCTCACCCAAACTTACCCCTTCCTGATTTTCCTGCTAGTATTAGCTCACTTAGGAAGGTTTTGGGAGTGAAGTTGCTAATTTTATAATTAGCTAAGGTAAATGATGTTGGTGTTGGCTACTCAGAAGTCTGAGACCAGGTTTACAATAGGGAAAAAAGGTAGAATGCATTTATAATTACTGAATTTGAAGGCACGTATAGAGTGCTCTTTTATGTTTAAGTGTAAACATTTTTAAAATAATATTAGGGAAAAAAGACTGATTTGGTCACATAAAGAGAAATTCCCTACACTGGCTGTAAAAGTCAACATTTCAAACAGGAAAACTACGCATAACTGAAGTCTAGGGTGCTCTCTCCTTTAAAGGATTTAAGCATCCAGGAATATTTTTATTTTTAGGATCTTGCTTTTCTGAGTGCTTTATTTTTCCTTTTGACAGTACAGATGCAGTGATGGAGTCTGAGGTTTAACTTGAAGACACTATCTACCCCTTTTGGCAATATTTATATAAGGAAGAAAAAAAGTGGATTGAGTTATGAGCGTACAGGTTTTTTTCAGATATTGCAGTAATCCTAGAACTCCTTTGAATATGTGGGTCAAGGACAGTGTAGAAATTTTTCGGTTGCACTTTCAAATTTTTTTGGGCTCTGGTAGAGATACAAAAGAGACAGTGATATCTTGGAAAAGCAGTCTCTAAGAAGTATGTTTAAGATGAGATAGCCTGTCTGACCTTATGTAGTACACAGAGTTGGGAATAACTGTTTTCCATCTGAGGTCTGGCAATTAGCTCATTCTCTGCCTGATTTGCTTTTCTTTAAAAAACTTAACAGCTACTAGTAAGTGATAGATTTCTTGTATTTCCTCACCTTAAGAAATTTCATAACACTGACCTTCATTAGTGCATAATTTTATTCAAGGATCAAAATATTGGGATCATTAAACTACTTTTTTTAAATTTATATTTTGGAATAAACTATAATAACCCCCCCCGACACACAGACCTGTTGATGTCATCAGTATACCTGGATACTTTAGCAAATTTTTGATAATTTTTTACAGGAAATAGACATTAAATATATTCTGATGGGTTTCTGTGTTCATCCAGAGCTTAGAAAACACTACACATATGATGGATGTTTCATATTCATGTTGCTCAGGAGGCCACGAATCTCTGATCTTCTCACCCTTACAGGAGGGACCCCCTGTCTGTGTCCTCAATTGTTCTACTTGAGTCATAAGGGAGGAGAGGTTACCAGTGAGGACTGAGGCAAAAAGTTGTTCAGTACCTCAGTTTTCTTATCTGTTGCCACCACTTTTCCAGCCTTGTTTATCAGTGAGGGTATGATTTCTTTGACCTTCCTTTCCTGGCTGGCATACTTGTAGAAAGATATAAAATGATTTTACAAAGGAATAACTGATGTGAGGCTCTTGGCCTGCACATTTCTTTCAGGTGATGATAATCTGGGAAGAATGGTTTAATTTCCAGGGCTGAGGGTGATTTTTTAAATGCTTAAAAAGAAACAGAGTAAAAAACGACACATCTCCAAAACTACTTGCCGTGAACTGCAATAGTACTTGCTGTGCTAAATATACAGGTTCATAAATCTGTTTTTACCAAGTTACTGGCAGGATTGGAGGTAAGGAAGTGTCAGACCTGGTACCATGGAATTAAATTTGGTCAGGATTTTGCCCTCGGTATGGTCTAATCTAAGGAATAATTTGGAAAGTTTCAAGCATAAATCAGGAGATGGCTGTTGAGTTTGTTGGCCAGTTCTGTTTTTAAAAGAGGAGTCCAACCAGAGGAGTCCAACTATTACAATTCATAGATCTTTGATATTACAATACAAAAAGTCTGACCTCAAAGATAAAAAAGGAAGTAACTCCAAAAGAGTAAAATGAGTCTTAAATCCAGCTGGAATATTCACTTCTAGGAGATTTATGTCTATCTTTTCTCTGGGTATTGCTAGGTTTTTATTTCTATAAAAAATTCACCATCTCTGGCTCCATAATTACAGAATTTAGTGGAAGAGAAAGTGCAATTAAAAAGAGAACCATTTAAAATTAAATACATAAACCACACAATTTCTAGAATGTTTTTTAATTTCTCACTTTTAATTACATTGAACTTAGTCCTTATATTAATCTCTAGAATTCATTGACCAGGAATTGATGATATTCAAAACCTGATAACCTGATATAAAGGTAGGACATATTTCCTACATATTTATGAGAAAATCCAGAGCTATACTTAGTTTGTGATAATTGCACTCTGATGCAGTTCTTTGCCTACTGCAGGCAAATGGGAACACAGTATTGAGGGCTTCTTCATGTCTGCATATAGAAGAGTTCCTGCAACTTCCTAAGTACCTGTTTAAAGATTCTGGTCTAGTCAATTCTAGCCAATCAATGAGTGCTTGAAGTTTTTTTCCTGAATTCATGTAATAGGAGCTATTGGATACCCTAACTCTGCTTTCTTTCAGTGTCTCTATTTTCAGGAGGGGGTTGTTGGGTTTTTTTCCAGTTTAAAAACAAGTTAATTTATTTTGATGGGAAACCTGTTGCTTTCTGTGTATTAAAATAGTTCAATTATACTTGAAAGGAAAAGAAGTCAGTTACTTTCTGCACTGCTTCCATTTTATATGCTAAAGTGTATTTACATTCAATTTACGCTGCAGTGAAATGTAAAAACAAGTGGGCCAAAAGTAAGTTAATTGACTCAGAAAGCAATAGCAGTTTTGCTATTTGGTACACAGCAGGGACTAATTTAACCTATTACCTGCAGCTAAAGTAATCTGCACTGAACTTCAAAGTTGACAATCAGAGGGAAGATACTATAATTACATGCCCTGTGTTAATTTAAACTCTTTATAGGATTTGTCATAGAAAGAATGACAAATTTTGAGAATATTCACTAATGAGTCTGTATATTGAAAGATGAAATATGCTTTCAATAAAATAGTAATATTTGGAGCATGAAGCAGAGTTAGAAGACCTTTGTCTTTAGTCTGTGATATTTAGAATGACCTGGAACATCTGGCTAATGATTGAAATATTTGTGAAAAGCTGTCCATAACAGGAAGAGCAAACAACTTCAAGGATATTTTAGTTTAAAAAGGTATTCAGACAAGGAAAAATCTCTATTATCTTAGGATCTACGTAAATTAGAAAAAAAAAAAAGTTGCAAATTTCATGTCCTGGTCACCGTAATAATGATAGATTTCATGGATTAACACGTTGAAAGAAAAAAAAAGCATATATAAAGCGTTTAAAAAAAGCATATCTGTGTGGATTAGCAAATTATTAGCAAAGATTTTACATGTTTTCTGAAGAATAAAAGTGAATAAATATTAACATGTCTTCCAATTTGTGTTTTACTAATTCTTCACATCACTGCAATATCAATTGTAGTTGTCATGCAATTGCATTTGACTACATACAGTAAAACAGGCTCTCAACTGGTGCACATCTGTTGCCTTCAGGGGAATTACTGTGTTATGTCTCAGCGAAAGACATTCTGTAGGTTGCTTATCTTATGAATTAATGCAAAGTTTTTAAAATCAAAAAGAAACAAATGTTAACTCAATAATTTGCTTATGCCCTTGCTTCTTTATCTATTTGTCAGTAGTATAATTCTCAAATACCAGTTCGTGCCTCTTAAGTTAGAAAGAAATTGTGCTTTTCTGAAATACAAGAAAGGTCTCTGAAATAATTTTTTTTATCAACATAATTTTACTTCTATTCAGAACACTTTGTTTAACTTCCATTTCATGCTTATTCAGTCTGCAGAACGAAATGATTTTATGCTAAAATGTTTGCTTTCCAAGTCGCTTTATCAGAATAATTAAAAAATAGTGTGATCATTTTCATTTTATAGTTTTTCATCCTCGAGGACCTCCAAGAATATCTCATTTTTTGGTATTAGCAAATCAAACAGCAACATAAAGTGAAGAGAATATTTTAGCAATAATAGTTCATTATCTTCAAATAATATAATTTTCTTTATCTTGTCCTCGGAGATGTAGCTGAAAAATAGAAATAGCAAATAATTAGTGTCCCAAACCTATGAAATATTAGAAATTTCAGTTGAATCAATTTGGTTTATGCAGTACAATATAACTCTTGGTCTTTCTGTATGCTACTGACAACATGAAGACAGAGATCACAAGTGCTTTGCCCATTAACTGTTGTGTCATTTCTCCAGCTGGACACAAAGTGTTGGTCAAAAATTCGTGGTCACAAAACAGGTTGGTTGCTTTGCCTCACATCTGCATGCCTTATTTAGGATCTTCAGACACACAGTTATCACAGTAGACTGGCAGGAAGAAGAAAGAGCCGTACGAGGCTATTGGAGAATTGCCTAATTGTAATAGAGAACTATGCTGGTGAAGCTACTGCTTTTGAAAGTCAATGAGAATGACAAAATAGCCAAGGCAATCTCAAGTGCTTTTTCAGTCCTCTGTATTTGAAAGTGTGTTAAGATCTGTCTGGCTTATGTTTCTGGTTTGTTCCAAACTGGTTTTTTCCAAAGAAAGTAAATGTCTGTGTACAATTTTCTGGAAAACATTATACCCATAACACACAGCTTCCTATCTTTTGTGCATTTGTGCTTATCATTCCAAAGTTTTCAGACAGTTTTCTTCTGTGAAATGGAAGGTCAGACAAATTGGAGCTATTGGTGACACTTCTGGTTATAAATATTTTCTTCCTCCTTGTCTTTGCTTTTAAAGATTGCTCTATTCCAGACAGAAACTGGATAAAATTCATTGTCCTTTCAGAGACTGATCCTTTTTCATAATGTCTTCTCCCTTGGAAAAGAATGATATCTTTTATGTATAAGTCGGGAGACAAGTATACATGTATCTCTTCTCACCTCTTATGTATGATCATGAACTTTTCAATGATTCTTTTTTGTGACCTTTATTTCTGGGGTGATGTTTTCTCCTCTTCACATGTAGCTATCCTTACTCTGTTTTCATAATCAATGAAGAAGTCAATTAGAAAAAAATTGTCCTCAGCTCCCTGGGCAAAGGAAAATGTCATATCTGTTGTGAGTTCTTCCTCCAGCCGGAAGTAAATTCACAAATTCTGACTGAGGAATATTAAAAGATTCAGTTTCAGGCCAGGTGATTTTCTAGGACTTTTCTGGGTATGTCTTTGGCACCCAGAGGAATTTTAGTCCAGTTTAACATCATTGACCTCCTTGAGTTGTTCCTTATTTACAAAGATGCAAGATAGGCCTGTGTGGTCCACGACAATTTATCCATAATTTTTTTTTCCTGTTTCTTTTATAAACTATTTTTAACATGAAGGATAAATGCTGCAAACCTCACAGTTTTATTTATGAACCTGATTGGCATAGACAGCTCAGAGTTCTTTGGAAATGAAAATTATTTCAAATTATTTCAATGAAACAATGAAAATTATTTCAAATTCACATTAGAATGTTTTTAGACCAAAAAGGAAAAACAAAATCCTCAGGAAGGATATTCTGCTTTTTCTCTAAAATTGAAGATTTACTTTTTCAATTCTTGCCCTTTCAATTCAGTCTCAAACCTGCAAGGGGTCCATCACACAAATTCTTAGTTTTCTATTTAAATATGCAAATATACAAGCATTTGGTTTAGTTGCATGACCTTTGAAGTATTTTAATGTTGCAAAAGATACAATATTTTATATCAAGGACATTAAATTATTGCTGTTGCCACATTGCTTTTTTCTCCTTTGTCTTTAGCTATGTTTTAATCTCTTAATTTGATTAATTGATGAGATGACAAATAGACAAAGCAATGTGAGTTATCCCATGGATCCCTTTATTACTGCGTCTGGCTCTGCCTTGACAAGGAGGGAAAGAAAAAAGCATGAAGGGAAAGTTAAACACATCTTGTGCTAATGTAACGATGAACAACAGTGATATAGTTCCACTGTGGCACTTCTGGCAGGGGATAACAGTACTAAGTAATGAAACAGAGAATGACATGAACAAGCAGAAATATAATGAAAGGAGCATGTAGAGAAGATAAGGGAAATGATCCTATAAATTCAAAATTAAGTTCCTTCTTAAATTCCTTTAAAGGGAGAGCCCCATGGTGAATACCTGGTAGGGCATTAGCTTTTGCTACTCTTTTATCAAAAACTCTGAGGAGAGAGAAATTCACACCTTTATATTTTGAGGATTGATTCCAAGCCTTTACATTTATTTGTTTATTTGTTTTCCAAGTCAGATCTTTCATGATACTCTTATACAGTAGCATAAGCTGCAGCAGGGAATTCTGGCTGTTCAGTTAATTTTCTTTTCACAGCATCAATAAGCAATGCATTGAAGAACAGGACAGCTTCTTTTCTGCAGTCCCGATTCTTGCTGCTGTTAAGTGTAAATTGGCAGAAAGGCTGCCTGCCTTTGCTGGAAAAAATAAACAAAGCTGATAGCACATTCCAGCTCTGCAGCCTCAAATTTGTTCAGAATTTGTTCAACTATTACTTTCAATGGGAACTTGAATATCATAGCTATACATACAGGGATTTGCAGTGATCCATTGAAAAGGTATGAATTCTGCAGTTCACCATTTGGTTCATTTGCAGAGCTGCTTCAGTCCAAATCATTTCATGGAGATGTCTGTTCCTCCTCCCCGCTGCCCTAGCTCCTCTGTGAGATGTAATGTATGCTTGCAGAGGTAAACATTTCACATTCTATCAGTGAAGCTCCTTATGCCATATTAGTATAGGAGACACAGAGCAGGGCCTTGTTAAGGTGATTATCTGAGATCTACAGAATTTGCTTTGGGGGATGAGATAAACTAACAAAAGGGGAATTTTAGAAAATGCACTTGCACAACTCTTCCTATCTCATCTGAGAGAGGTACAACACAGAAATGATAATTCTTTGAACATAGATCAATTTTCTCTCTCTTCTGTGTAGGGCCCCTCAGCTGTAGAAGCAATGATGCTTTGTAGCTCTGTGTTGATGGTGGGGAACAGATTAATTTGGGACAGAGCACAATAAAGCTAAAAGAGTCACTGTTGGGTGGTTGGTTGATTTTTGGGGGGTGTGGGGATTATTTCTTGTTGCTGCTGGTTTTTGGGTTTTCTTTTACCCCTTATAGGAGCAGGGGCTGAGCTGGGAGCAATTGGAAGGGGAGGAAGGATTATTCAGTTGGTCTCATTACTATTTTGTCTGTTACCACCAGGCAAAGCACCATTTTGCTCTTCGTCCTCAACACTGTATTCAAACATTTTACCATCTGCTCATTCTACATGTACTTGAATAACTGCTTGCTTTCAGATTCCCATTGGTTTGTGTGTTGTACAATGTATGGGGCTCCCAGAGGTAACTAGTTGGGTTCTTGAGTATGTAGAACATTTGCAAAAATGCCAGTATTACCAACCTCTCTCTTTATGTAGTCCTGATGTTAGCAGAGCATCCATTACTTGTTTAAGGCTCTTTTCAAAAGTATCTGTGAAAAGTCTGAAAGTGAACTTCTCTAGATACTACTTTACACAGTTAACTTATTTGACAATACTTTTTCTGGAGATTTTCAACTGTGTGACTGTTCAAACAAACTCATGCCTTAGGATGTTTTGCCTGGGTATTGAATCTGCAGGAACAAAATTCTTGAATTGCTCCAATCTTCCTGTTTTTCACTCCTGGGAGGTTGCTTTCATTGTACCTTCATTCTCCATCAGTAAAATGTGGGCAATAGTCTTTCTCCACTTTCTACAAGCAAGACAAAGGAAAAATGTTTAGTAATGAATTAATAATAAAAAAGACTAATTATAGTAAAGCAGATTTTTTTTTCCCATACACAACTTATTTTCACTATCTGCTCTGTATCTAACATATCTGCACAGAAAAATTGTCAGTCTACCTCAGTAATTTAGAAAATCAGAATAATTTTGGATCCTATTTCTCTCATGAAATGTAGAATCTGTGTTCATATATATGAATGTCACATTTGGTGCTGGGCTGAGGATTTGCAACTGGCCATGCCAAACAAGGAGACATTGTAGGATGAAAAGTATAGAATTACAAAAGTAAGTTTTGCATCATGCACATGAGGTGTCCTATTCATATTGGGGTGCCTCAAATGCGATTTTACACAGAGTTCTTACTTCAAATGTTCAGATACAATGTGATTTGACTAAGTCCTAGCACCCATATTGCTCATTACTAACCCCAGTAAAAATTTGCAAAGCAAGTGTACTTTTGCACTAAACTTGTAGCTTGTCTATTTATCCAGATGTTCCTGGGATCAATCTTGCAGTAGTGATGTATCTATGTTGCCAGACCCTGCTGGTAGGATGTTAGAGGGGCTAGGATGCTAGTTGTACAGGAGTATCCTTTGTCCTTCATTGACAGCTCTAAGCTTCCAAGAAGCAAAGTCCTTATTTCCAGGGCCAGGCTGCCTTTTAATTTGTTTTGCTTAGGCATGAGCAATACAAAAATCTCCTGTAAAATTTGACTAACTCATTACATTGCTGTATATAATGGGAACTAATATATAAATTAACAAAGTTAATAAATTTTCATAATATAAAGAGTGTTTGGGGGTATTAGGGAAGAGAACTTTAATAATGCTTTACAAAATACGTCTCTACTGAAAAAGCAGGAATTAACCTGGGTAGATTGACATCTTTTTGCTTGAGATTGTCCTTCACTTGTCACAGCTACTGCTACTGTATTTGTACCTGAAGAATATTTTTGAACCTTCCCCAAAAACCCTGAAAAAGTCTGCATTCCTCATTTCTGCTTGGCTTTGTACAAAATTAGAGTGATTTACACTAATATTTAATTCAAAAATCAAGTACAAATGTGATGGATAGAGCTTATAGAAAACATATCATGAGATGATTTGCACAAGCAGAAAGAGAAAATCTTGTTAGAACACAGGGTAAAGTTTGCATCCTTTGATACCAAAGTCTTGTTTGTGCCAGAATAAGCATTACAGCAAATCAGCATCCAGCACATTCTGAATGAAGAACTTCAGCAACTGAATTGTTGCATAGCCACAAGGTGAGGTGAAATAATACAAAGTGCCTGAGCTAGGACTGAATAGAATCACAGAGTTGGTTAAATTAGACTCAAAAACCTAGCTAGTGTCTGAAGTCTGGAAACACAGCTGGAAACCATAGGAAACTTCTTTTGAGCTTCCTGAAACAATATCATGTTGGAATGCTAAGTCTACAGAAATGATACTTTCCAAATGAGGTAATGTATTGAAAAGCATCCCTGTGAGATCTGTCCTGCATGTCTGTCTGTAGCAGAAGGTCCATGTAAGTGCATTGTTAAATATTTAAGTGTAGGGTGCCTTTTAATGCCCTCTTTAAAGACCGCAAAAGAGAGATTATGGAGAGCAGTTGTACATTGAAAGCCATAGGGTCCTTCTTCCTGAAAATATTTGAGATGATGAAAACACTTTAAAAATACACAAGCAAGGGTTAGAAAGACTTTCAGTTCGAAAGTCACATTCCCACCCTTGTCATGCAGCGAGGTATCAGGTTCACTGAACGTAGAACCTAAGGTAGTGCATAAAGACATCACAATAAAGTGTGCTTGGTTCAGTCCCAGGATTATTCTACAGGCTCTCACCGTATGTTTTCTTCTGGAAAATGTATTTAGATGTCTTTTCTGAGTGTCATTAATTATAACCATGCATATGCATAGGACGCATATTCTGACATGATTTAAGACAGCTAAGGGCTGAAAAGTAAATGACTTGTTGGTTATCTCCAAATGATTGGGTAGTTGCTTTTATGCTGAAACCATGTGACACTTACAGACACCTCTAGATAACCAGATTCAGGTGGGAGAGTGTTTCTTGAGGTTATTTCATTTACACAGCTTTTTGTATAATGGACTAGGTTTTGCAGCTTGATGGATGTAAAAGATGCCTTCATTCATGTAATTAGGATGAAGACCATTAAATTGCTATTTGGCTAGACCTGAGGATGTGAAAAGAGTGCTTTAACTGCTGTGTTCTTTACAACACAAAGTATGGAATCTATGTGACACAAACCTTTTCTAGACTCGGCTATATTTATAGATGGCTATATTTTTCACAGAGACGTGATTCATTTAGACATCTTGCCAGTAATTTGAAAGGACACACAACAATATAATGTATATATATACATTATATATACATACACACACACACACACACATATATATATATGAAACTATTGAAAGCAGTTGCCTATCAAAAACCTTGCAAGAGGCAACCATTTTAAATTCACAGTTTAACATGTAATTCAATGCAGTGGGAAGGTTCCTTTTCATGGAAATAAAAGAAAGGCTCAAGGCAGTTACAATTTTAAAGAATAAGGAAATAATCTAAGTTGAAAAGCTGCAGTACATTGCATACATACCAGGTCCAGACAGAGGTAATCTCAAAAGTAACCCATAATTTGTAACACACAAACGTTCAAGCTGAAAAGGTCCTTTTAAAATTTATTTTACATTGTTAAATACTTCACAGCATTTGCAGAACACTGATTTTCTGCATCTATGGGTAATCTGCCTCAAGAGAAACTTTAAAATAGGATATTTGCTTGGTCAGAGTTCTTTATTAATTCCATTGTTTTGCCGAATCTCGTAGATGGTTAGAGCTATTTAAAGTATTTTAACTTCTGGTACAACTAACACAGGTTACAAAACGGACAATTTGACCAAAGAGTTTGCCCTTTATGCAATATCAGTGTCATTATCTGTATAATATTTTGTGTGTTCAAAGGAAGTACAGATGGTTAAGTGCAGGGTTCCCTAGCCTTTCTTTGGCTGCCATCAGGATGCATGGGAATTCATGACGTACCACAGCAATGTCAGACAGAAGCACATAAAAAAAAAATGTATAGAGCTCTAGATTTTAAGTAATAGCTTTTCACCTATGTGAAAACTTTAGCAACCTTTTACAGTTGCACCTGTGTGTGTGTGTCTGTGTGAGTGTGGAATGGACCAGTCTGAATTGCCTCAGTTTCTGCTCTTTAAAATAGGGATTGTCCTTTAAAATGCATTGCAAGTTAAGATCTTTTAGTGACTGTGAAGTTATGAAAGTATGGAAAAGAAAGACTGACTTGTTTTTTTACCTTTTTAAAACAAAGTTGCAAATGCAAATTCAATAGTTCCACAATTAGTTGGAATCGCTGAAAAGTAGGGCTGAAAGCAGCCATAAGAGATCATTTTGGATACCTGGACCACTAGTACACATAATATTTTGCATTACTTTATTGATTTGATACTGAATGAGTTTGCAGAAGATAAAGCTTTTTGACACTCTAGGGTCTCTGGGTGCTCTTTTGCAACTTGGTCAGGGCCAGTTGACTGTGTTTCAATTGCATAAATACAGTGTCCAGAATGTACGCCACACTTTCCACTGGAATTTTCCGATGAGAAATGTAGGAGCCCCTAATGGCAAAAGATTGGCAAATGCTGGTAATGTTTGATGTGTAGAAATTCAGTATGATCAAGAACATTCTCGGCATGATGAAGAGAACCTGAAATCATTCAGAGCTAATTTAGAGAGAAAGTCACTACAGAGTGTTCCCAAGCTGATATACCTGGTAGCCTATAAGTGACCAATGAAAGAAGTCAGACAGAGAGCCAGTATACAATACCACTTTTAATTTCCCAATTACCTCCTCCCAAAGGAGGGAAGATTAAAAGGGACATAAAAAGGAAGAGCACTGAAAATCTGATCAGTGAAAAGTGCAAGGTTTTGCTGTTCCCTTCTTTTTTTTTTTTTCAGTGTATGGTTGGAGTATTGCATTTAATTATGGCTTGGACTCAGAAAGAGAGGCAGATATATCAACATGAGCCCGGGGCAGACAGAGATGAAGTAAGCTTTAAGCACAGGTCTTCAAAGGTGAAAAGCTAATGAATTAAAGACTGCTGCTCTTTCTGTCTTCCTGCTCTGACTTGTTAATTGCAGAGTTATACATGATCCATACCTTAAGTGAAGTGTGAAGAAGGAAAGTGAGTTGGTAAAGTAGGTGACAAAAGGTAAAAATGACACTAAAAATAACCCAGTCCTTTTACAATATATTATTTTCAAGTGCCTTGGGACATCATGTTATATGAAAGTTGCTGTGCTAATTGAAATTGCTATCTCTTCTCATAATAATTGACTTTATGAATCCCTTTTCTCCCAACTGGTAGAAAATGAGGAGAAAGAAGAGAAGGCAGCAGCCTCCCACTTTTTGCAGAACAAAAACAGGGAAAGATTTTGAGACAATTCTCTGAGAATACTGTAGGAGAACATGAAATTGTGAAGAATTTATAGGCTGCATACACCCACATGATCTAGATTATTAAGATTATTTTTGATGCATAAGAATTCAAATACAAAGAGTGGGTAAGTACATCTCTAATGATAGAAGAGCATAATATCCGTTAGGGCATCTTTTGGGACTTGTTAAGATACTATTTTTGAGAGACGCCTCTGCCCAAATTAAGGTGCAAACAAGATCATATGCCAAAGTCAGAAATAGGGATGTGATTTAATAGTCAATGTGAGGTAGAGAGATAGAAAGAAAAAGAAAAAAGTGAGGAGTGAGAGTAGAAGAGGGGAGAGAGTCAGATTAAGCAGAAGAGAGTCATCACCCATAGATACATATATGGTCCTGTTGGTCCCTCTTCAGCCTAGGCTTCTCAACAGTGGGGATCCTCAAGTTGTTGAAGACTGTTCATTATTTATCTATTTTAGCGAACAAAGAAATTCATGCTCTTTTTTTGCACTATTCTCTTATTCTATTGGTTAAATGATTCCCTCACTTCTAATGCTACTTAGTCCCATATTCAGTCTTTTTCTTCTTTTGAGTTGGTGGTTTTTTTTGTCAGTGGTTGCAATCTCCCTTGGCCTGAATTACCTTTTACCCAGTCCAAGCTGATTACAGCACAGTTGCTGAGTTGGCTTTCCTCATGGCACATAAATTCTGTCATTATCAGTGATACATTCTTCTCCCCCAGCTTTGCTTTCCTCCACCTGTGCCTGAGATAATGGACAATTGACATTTATCTCAAGTTCCTGTCTTGGTGGCTTAATTTACAGTCCAAGTTTCAGTTAACCACAGAGGCATATTCAGGGTGGGGAGTCTCAATCATCCCAGAAGCCATCTGTCCCATAACTTGAGGGGATCTTTGTCTGAGCAGTAATATGGGTATAAGCAGTTTCTTCACAGTCTACCACAGTGGTAATTTTTGTCTGGATGTGCACCCAGGATGTGCTAACCAGACCTTGCTTGGAGTTAGAACCAGCCTGTCCACTCTCTGCTTGTCTCATGGCAAAATCCTTCTGTGGCTAGAACAGTGTTTGATAAAGACAGCTGTGATCTTCAAGATTTTACAGGACAGTTTTGTAATTTTCAAGGTGTTTTCTTTCTGAGGTTGAGTGTGGTTGATGTTTCTTACAAGAAAATCTTCTGTGATAGGTTGTGAGAAGGAGCAATAAAAATCAAAAAGGCCTGTGACTTAATTTGTAACCAGAGACGGAACTGGGACAGAGACCTTACCCATATTTGTGTTATAAATGTGTTGGTGGTTTGAGAAACAGACATGGGAGGAAGTTACATGGAATTATGCCTAGGATTAAAAGTTTATTAAAAAATGCAATGTTTTTGAAAGGCTGTAAGATGAGTTGGTTGACATTTATGCATTTTTTAAAACACCACCCACAATTTCTTCATTTTATCTCCATCAGGTTTTCCCCCACCTCACCTCCACCCCATTTCCTTTTGTCTTCTTTCTTCTCAGCCACTAAAACTTGCCAATTCAAATATTGTGGTCAGAGTTTGTTTACTTGAAGGAAGGATCATTCATGCAAATGTTTGCATTTTTAGATATTTCAGTGGGAAAACTGATAATAAAATCAACTCTCCATACCATTAAACTAATTCTATTTGAACTGAATAATGAAAGCTTCTAACTTCCTCTAAAAACCTTATTTTTCTACACGTGAACATGTGAAACATCATGGCACATCCTGGCACAAACATAGGTATTTGCCTGTAGACAACAAGCAGTATTTGTCTGTAAGACATAAAACATGAAGAAAGGGTCTAGTATTTGTTCTTCTGTGTAGATTTAAGTTATGTTGTGCTACCATATTTTTGTGACAGATAAAGCTTTAACAGTAGGTTAAGTGCTCATTTCACATGACACGGCATGGACTTTTGTGATTATCATATTAGTTTCTGCATGCACGTATTTAAACTAAATCACATGGTTTAAACTTTAATTTCTAATTTGGTTTTGTGAGGGTTTTCAAGTTGCCATTACTTGATCTTTAGAAAACTAAAGCACATTTTTTACTAATTCTCTGTCCAGTTCCCTGTTCTAAAAAAAAAAATCTATTCTCTGAATATGAGACAAAATATTATTTAAAAACATTTCAGGAGTTTTTGAAGCCCTAGTTCAGATTCTGGACAGCCATTCACCAGCTTCATGGTTCAGATACCTTCATTCTTCAGAAAGCATGATGAGCCATTTAATAATCCATTTGGCAATATATTAGCAATTGCCTGGGTTGGTAATTGAATAATGATAATAATAAAGCATGATAATGTATTATCAGAGGAAGGGCTCCTTAGGTGTGAAGAAAATAATTTTAGATTCCAAAGGTCTGGGACAATGCACATCCATTCTGCTTCTGTTGTTTTAATTTAGAAGACAAGAGAGTAAAAACATGAGCAAGTAAGCAGACCTCACACAATTAGGGCAGAAGTATATTAGCAAAAGATCAATTACACTGTGAATTTATTGAGTGAATTTTGAACAATGCTAAATTGTTTGAAGTATCCTGAATAGTTACATCTGGAGGATTATCCAGATAAGCATGGAGGTCCTCTGGGCAATTAAATGAAATTAGATAGTTATGTCAAGACATATAGGATTCATGCTTTTTTTATTATGGAAAGAGTGAAAGTATTTCTTCACCTGTATCCAGCTCAAACATATAGTTGATGATGAACTGTTATTTACCTTTTCAGTAACCTAGTACTCAAGCAGTACAGGAAAAGAGAGATAGTTTTAAAAATCTTAATAAATGTGAGGTCTGGTGACTTGCCTGCCCTCGGATCATGTCTAATGAAAAGTTGTATGATAATTCTGAGATTGTTATGACCTGGTTGCAAAGGGGTTTGCAATATGGGTTCTCAGCTCTTGCTTTCTGGTGATTCCTGTTTACATCCTCTATTCTATATAAGTTGTAAGGATTGAAAGCGAGGGAGGTAAGAATAGTTTTTGGAGTTCTGAAGAATAGATTTCCTACTTGACTTAAATTTACCCAAATTAACTTAGTGTTTCTACTTAAATTTCCTTAAATAATTACTTATATTTACTTAAATTAATATTGAAAAAAAAAAGTGGCATAATGTGGCTGTGCTGTGTCTCTGAATATTGTGATTGGACAGGGCAGGAATGATAGGAATAATTTTCCATTTCTTTTGAAGCTTGGAAAATAAAAATAAGGCTGCTCCACAGGGAGCAGGGTTTATGGGCAATGAAAGAAACTTTACTGAGAGAATTAGAATCACCATCAGAGGAGACCCAAGAGTTTTGAGGTAAATTCAACTATGAAATAAATGCTAGTGTAAATGATATTTACTTTAAACCTAACATAATTTTGCACACTTTGTCTGAGTTAGGATTAGAACTAGTCATCTTTAGCCTTAGGACCTTATGCCTTGAACTTTTGCAGAGATAGATTGCTGCTTCATCCTTTCCATTTGAGGAGAATCAGTATTCAAAGGTGTAAGGTTATTAATTTAGTCTCTTTTTAAACATTTAACCTTTATGAAGTGCATTAATCCTACAGACTTGTGCATTTACAGGGTAGCACATATGAAATACTGTGAAATGTCCTGTTAAGTATTAAGTCATCATCATCATCATCATCATCATCATCGTTATCATCTAGTTGCTAATAATAGATTTCCACAAAACTGCTCATAACATTTAAAATACAATTCTGCTTAAACATTGAAGTTTACTATTAAATTTCTTCACATTATTTTCTTCAAAAATTCAGTAAGAAGTGATAGATGTATGTAATACTTTCTTTAGGTATTACAGAGTTAAAGCTTCAGATATGCTAAAGAGAAAGGAGCCAGCAGCTCTTAACAGGTCCTTGGGACTACTGTGGGAGAGCTGTAAATTTTCACTGATTGATGCTGTGAGATCATCTGGGTTTTCTGCCTTTTTTTCTTTTTTAAATTTTGCAAATCCCTGTAGTTTTGTCACAAGTTTAAGGCTCCCAATTGATGTGTCATCTCTTCATCGATCAATGAAGATCACTCCAAAGATTTAAGAACAAACTCTGTAAAATGGTTTCCTAGTTAACTCAGTGTGGAGTTCAAATTCCCTGGTGATCTCAGATTTCAAAGATCTTTTTACATCTTTTTTTGGTGGCCCTCGAGGTATATTACATCTTGTTTGAAAAATTAAGTATGTCAGGTATACATATCCTTTCTTATCTGAAAGCAGGAGTGATAAAATTACCTTGGAGAACTTCCAGTATAAGCTTTGCAAGATTTCAGAGATTTGAATTATTTTCTTTGCTGGGCTTGGCTGTCTCAAAATCTTGGAGAGAGGTACTATCTAAAAGGCAGATAGGTTCTCAGTCATTTATGTTCTCTCTCAAAAAATAAAAATATGTGGCAGCTGATTCTAGCACCTTCTCTGTGACCCTCATGTTAGAATGGAGGGTTGCATCTCTTTAGATAAAACACAAGCACATTTATTTTTAAGCTAAACCAAATGCATTTCAGACATATTTGAGAGAGAGATTGAGAGCAAGAGAGAGAGGAAGAGGGAGTGAGCTGAATACCTCAGAATGCCTTATTTTACTTAGAAAAATAGGAACTACCTTGGAAAAACACTAAATTTGTGCAAAAGTCTTTTAATAATATGCTGGGTTAGTTCCTGAGGTGATAGATAGTTCTCATATACTTCACTTGGACTCAGGGACTCTTTTATGTTTGGGGAAAAATTACGCATACCAGCATCAACATTAGGAAAGTTTTGTACTACTTCTAGGCAAGGAAAAAGCTGGTAACTTATATCCTGTGTTAGCTCTTTGGTACCATTTGAACCTTGAAGATTGTACTGCAAATCCTATGCTTGTACTGTGTGAGAAGCACTGTTAATTGTGTTAGGATTTCTGCAAACATTATAAACTATCATGAACAATTCTGCTAACATATTTTTCTTTGAGAGTCATATGAAAGGGAGACCACAGGGGCTGGTAAAACTGTTCCATTGATGAAGAATCTGAATTTACTTTTCAAAACTTACTGAGCAACAACTATAGAAAAAGAAATAGTATGACTGAATGTTAATTATTTTAAATCACTATTTAAAAGGGTTTATTTTAAAGGGCTCTTTACCACTAACCTGTGACATACATGTCTAAAGAGTATACTATTCATGTGATAAATAAGTATGATATAGTCTAGGCATCAGTGAATGTAGCAATGCCACTTGAAAATTATATTGAATTCAAGAACCATATTTAAAAAAAAAAGCTCTTGTTGCACAGGAGATCTGGGGATTGTTTTTTTGTGTATTGTAGATTGGGTGTGTGATATAACACTAAATCTGTCTGCATATAATGAGCTATGGACTGCATTTTCTTATTAAGAGACTGCATTGGATAGAAGGAAAGCACTTCCTACAGATCACTGTAGCTCACATCTAGCTGTTTGCTCAGCACTCAAGATTTTATGGAGCCCTTAGTGAAAGCAACACTTGAGATTTCATACATATAGCTTGAAATAATTCCTCTAGGAATTGATTGAAACAGTTTTGCAAAGGAAGTATAACCTGTTTTGTAGACACCAATTTGTTTAAGCAGAGAAGTGTATGGTTTTGCATGACAAGTTCTTGTGAATGTTCAGTTATTTTCTATTCTTCAGAAGTTAATTGCTGTCATCTACATACATTTGGCAAGAGTTTGCTCCAGATTATTTTCAGCCTATCATACTGACTATTGCTGTCTTACTAAATTATATTTTCTATTCCTATCTGTTGCCATCTCTTGAGCATACACTTCTTGTAGATTACTTAGTACAAGAGGGTTCCATCTCAGGATCAGGGTGTTGGCATGATGTGGTATTACAAGTACTCCAATAGTAAAAACAACAGTAAATCACAATGGAAAAAAAAAAATCATCTTATAGATAAAAAAAGAAAGTTTATTAATAACAGAGGGTCATGGGATCCTAAAAATCAAGGTGGAGGCGGCCCGAGGATCTTTTCTGTTCCAGCCTTCTGTTCTAAACAGTTGAGACATATTGGGCCTGACTTTTCAATATATCACCATTTTTACAAATAAATATCTTGTGGCTTCTGAATTTAGGAAATTTTCAGAAATTTCAAATCCCAAAATAGGTTACCATTTTAACAGACCAAAATTCCTTGAACATCTGAGGGAAAATTTCTGGTATTTTTAATAAAATGCCTATAGTTATTAAAAAAACAGAAAGAGATTAAAATGTTGGGGTTTCGGTTCAAGTCAATAATTCTCCACATGGTAGAAAAACAAATAGTTGTGTGCTATATGTTATTCTTAAATTTAAAGGTGTGCAAAAAGTACCACTTTTCCTGACATAATTGCTGTGTGTTCAAAGGCAACTAAAAAAAAAAAGATGCTGAATTCAAAAAAGCTTCAATACATTCCAGGCATCTCAAACTGAAAACAAACATGTTACTTTTTGGGAGTGTTTTTGCAAAATGCATTGTCTCACATGCACATACATATGTGTGTGTGCACACTCTCCCCTCTCACTCCCTTATATCTCAGCATTGTAGCTGATTCGTGCTTTTGGTCCCATGTGTGACCTTTACAGTTGTGACAGTGATTAAAGTTTATCAAATGCCTCTGGTGACTTGAACTGTCAGAAAGCAGCAAGAGTGACTGATGCATTCCTTGGCCTCACCTTCTAGGGGGAAAAATCCACCTCCTGAAACCATTTCCAAACCTAAGGCTTTCTAAGCTGTCAAAAGCTTACTTGGAAAACAAATCAAAAAGAGAAAGTGAAAAGTAAAAAAACTCTTTTTTTTCCGAAGAAGAGAATGCAGCTTTGTAGGAGTTTATAAGCTGCCTGTTACATGAGAAACCCCCCATGTGATATGTCATTACATTGCATTTAGACAATTAAAGACAGTTATTTCAATCTACTGTTTGGCAAATGGTCTGTAAAACAAACTCATAGGTTTAAGAATATATATCACCTAATAAACACACTAGCAAATACTGAATTTTACAATTGTGACCGACTGTTCTGTAGAACAGTTAGCTGCATTGATTTCCCCAAATCTAAATGTTTCAGATCAGAATTCAAAATTGTCTCACTCCTAAGCCACAGTCAAATCTCCAATCACCCTGGTAGCTGGAGATTTGAACATGATTCTAAACATTGGGTCTAGGTTGTTTTTGACCTCTTTGGTTTTTGCACAGTGAACTAGCTTTTTATTCCTACAATTAAGAAGCTGAAACTGCAGAAACTTTTGCTGCCCAGCACTTCAAAGCTAGCATCTGGTCTCTCCCTTAGAGTGTCTCCTATGCTGTATCAGTTATTTGCTTTGACCCCATATTTGTTCCCCTTTACTTTCTGACCCATTATACTCCATGCCTATAGAAAGGATTTGTCTTCAGCCTGATTTCAACAATAGAGATCCTTAGGGAAACCAGACAAAAGAACGTTTGAAACTATTTTTAAAGCCCTGGGGCTTTTAAAAGAGGATTTTAATCAAAAATACTGTAATTTTAAGTCTTTTTATGTGCCTTGTGCGAAGTAGTAATTCATACCCCAGAAGAATGTGGACATTTTTCTTTAATGGCCAGGAAAATGATCTGTAAAAGATGAGAAAACCTAAGTCTTAGGGATGGATATTTATGAGTGTGTACTTATGAGAATATTAAAAACAAACAGACAAAAGATTCATTGCACAAAACACTTGTAATTATGAGACAAGTTGCAGTGAACACAGTAAAACATCTATGGGTGTATGCATGAACAAACACACTTGAAGTCATTGTGGAAGTGACGAGACTCATTTCAGTGCAAAGACCTGAAAATTAGGAAACTAAACCTTTTCATAGTCTAAAACATGTCTCTTAGGCTAGATATTAGGACAGTGACGAACAGACAGCATCTTTGAAAGGCAGAGGTTACATTGCCAGGAATGTAGAGACTTAGGAATTACTATTGCAAATCAGGTGAGTTCCTAAATTAGTGTAGTTTCTATAACGCAGAGCAACTAATGCCAAGTGCTTTAGCAGAGGTATATCTACTAAGGAAAGCTATGCCTGAAGCATGAAGGCTGATCTTTCTAAGTTTTATTCTTACAAGGAAGGAGAAATTCTTTCTTAACATTAATTTAATGTCCAGATTTCTCATGCCTCAGCTGATTAGAGAGTGAAGGAGTGTTAAATAGAGTTTTCTCTAGCTGCAGTTTCTGATTACTGAAGAATGACCTCTATTTTTGTGTTCTGTCCTTGCTCCTTACCTGGCACACAGAAACTGCCTTAAAAAAGGCCATTTATACTCCCTGAAAAAGGATGTTTAACATAGGACAGTAGCTGGAGTTTTAGAAGTGGTCTCAATACATTATCTGAGATAGGGTACCTTGGAAACCTTGGATGAGTTGTTTAGCTTGTCTGGGCCTCAGTATGTAATTTCTAAACTGAAGATAGTGTCATTGACACAATAATTGGAAGAATATTATGAGACTCAGTTAACTAAATATTAAAGAATTTGCACAGTCATTTGTCACACAACCTAACTGACAATAAATGAGTGCATATTTGTACATGATACTGAGTACTCTACTCTGCCCTTATGAGATCCTACCTAGAGTGCTTTGTCCTGCTCTGGAGGCCCCAACAAAAGGAGGATGTGGACATGCCTGAGCAAGAGGAAGATACAAAAATGATTGGAGGCTGGTGCACCTCACCTATTAAGACGGGCCATGAGAGTGGAGGATGCTCAGCCTGGAGAAGAGAAAACTCTGGGTAGACCTCATTGTGGTCTTCCGGTACTTAAAGGGAACTTCTTAAAAAAAGGGAGAATGACTTTTTACAGAGGATTAGGGGGAACACTTTTAAACTGAACCAGGAGATGTATAGATTGGATTTAAGGAAAAGTTTCTTTACCCATAGGTTAGTGAGGAGCTGGAAGAGGTTACCTAGAGAAATTGTTAATTCCCCATCCCTGGAAGTCTTCAAGGCCGGATTGGATGGGGCTCTGAGAAACCTGGTCTAATGAGTGGCATCTGTGTCCATGGCAGGGGGTTTGGAACCAGATGATCTTTCAGGTTCCTTTCAACCCAAGTTGTTCTATGGTTCTATGATTTGTTATGCTAGGTGAAATCGCCACAGCAACAGAAAATTTAGGGGAAAGATTTTGGTCAAAAAGGACACAAGAGTTGCATGACTACATGTTCCTCTAAGATCTGTTTTCGCAGATAGAAAGGCATATCAGCTTTTTGCCCAATCAACTCCTTTTCAGACCCATAGTGATAAGTTATCTCCATTTTTCAGCCATTCCTATACCAAGTTCCTGATGACCCATTAGACTTCAGCCAAAGTAACGACTACAAACATTCTTCTGTATGAGGAACTAGGGTGAATATTTTATCTTCCCTGTGAATAGGACAAAAAATAAATGTTAGTGCTGAGTAAAAAAAAGGGAAACCCAAATTACTTTTTCGCTCTTAAATTAATATAGAGATAGCTATTTCACATATGTAACAAATATGACCAAATGATATACGTTAAAAATTATATAAAAACTGCATATAATTCATATGTATTATTATATTATATTGTATTATATTATATTATTATGTATTATAATTCATATGTTTTAGAGAACACAGTGTGAGAGTATTGGAGAATGAAAGAACGGATAAAATAAATAAGATTAAGTACTTCTGGATTTCCAGAAAAGCAGGACATATGTACATGAAAAATGGAATAAATGGAAGATAAAAAGCAAAAAAATCAATTCACACCACTGTGTATTATTCTATTCTGCTGAACAAATTGAAGCTTTATGAAGTGACAGATACTCATTTCTGTCCATGCTGGGACAGCCCTGCGAGGGGCCTGGACACGATGCTGGTTCTTTGGGAATCCTTGATTTGGTTTACTACCTGTCCTCCAGTTCTCCAGGTTTGTGGACATGGACATTTGATGGGTTGGTGGCTCCTGTAAAGGGCACGGGATTAGCTGGCAGGTATATCATTTGGGCTTTCCTAGTGTGTCTGTAGGTGTGCAGAGCCGCTTTTACCACACAGCTTAACAGACAGGACTTCTGGACTCCTCAGTCAAGGGAGTTAAAGGCCATGACTTTCTCTTGGTCAGCTTCATTTCTGTTTTGCTGAGTGTATAATCAAAAGGGAGATGCTGGAAGACAGAGGAATATTAGCTAATGGTATTTCCATATTCAACAGAATATCTGTTTGAACTGGTGAATTTAGAGGCTGAAGTAAACTGACATGAGGAAAGAGAGAAATCTTAAAAACCAGTGTTACGATCTTGCTCTAAATATTCTTAGTTTCTTTTAATACTGGCTTTGAAAGAACATAGTTTAATATGTATCCCATAAACAGCTAAAACAGAACTAAACAGTGAAAAAACCTACTATCTGATTTGATTGTACATTTGTGTTGTGTGTCTGATTATTGTTTGGGACCTAAGCTTTTTCCAGGTATTTAGGCATAAATGGGGAAGATAAGAAAATAAAAAGGCTAAATAGTCAGAATACAGAACTTTAAACATCAGACACAAATATATTGAGCAGTGCACAGCAAATTAAATCAGATCAGCTGCATTGATATTACAGTGACACTTTATGCTGGGTAATGTCCTATCGAAAGTACTAGACAAGAAAAGAGAGCTTTGAAGCAATCCTTTGAATCCAATTTGAAGGATATTGCTGTTGTATCAGCTGAATGACAAATGCAAAACTATCTCCTATAGGAGTCAAATGTACTAGTGGTGCAAATCCAAAACACCTTTACAGTAAAAATTTGGGGTTTTTTGATGTTACTTGTAAATGCTTAATGGGCACATTTGGAAAACTGATTTAATTTCTGTTTCTTTGAGTTACATGAAGACACAGTAACGAAGGGTATTTGGAAGACATATTGGATTGTACTGTTTCTAAATCAGACATTTTTCTAACTTGTGATTAGTGTTGTTGATACTGCAATTTTGAATATTTTTTAATAACCATCTATTAATAACTGCATATTATGTATTTTGTTTGCTGAAGCCATGAAACTAAAGCTGTTTTCCCAATACTGTATCTGTTAGAAAAGGAATAGGATTAAGTCTTGCAGAATTTTATCTATAGCCTGGTTTTTATGAAATACAGTTTGACATCTTTCCCTGTAGGCAAACTGAAACACAAAGCAAACTAGAACCACAGTTGGTTTCTTCACACATATATTGAAAAATTACTCAAACTTGTGTCCTTCTGTAAGCAGCTGCCTTCCCATGCAGGGTGGCTTAGTTTTATCAACATGGTAAAACTTTTGTTTTCCATGACAATGTTTCATAAACCACAAGGACACCAGTAATTACACAGCACAAAGGAGAGTATGATAAACAGGAGAGGCATAAGCCAAGGAGCACAAGCACGTGGCTGATTGAAAATAACACATATCCTGGGGAACAATCAATAAAAATATAAAAAAGCATGAATGAAGTTAGGCTACAGGGCCAACACCGTGGCTATACAGGAAAATGTAAATTTGTAGATCTGATTTAAACTTAAATTTCAGATGAGATTAATGAAAATTTACCTTTATTACTGTGAAACATAGGCCTTGAGTATCATATATTTTCAGTTAGATGGTATATTGACCTAACTTACATGAAAACAAATATACAAAATATTAATCTAAAAACAAAGATGGGAAAAATGACTGTTTAACAACAGAAGACAGAAAATCTACCATCTGCCAGCAGTTAATGATACTTTTAAACTAAATGATTGTGCTCTAATTACAATTCATTTTTATCTGTCTTTGTTCTTGCTTTGGGATTTCTATTATGGCTTTCAGTGCTAGGTCAAGCAGCTTACCTTAAATTAGCTCTTGCTGACCCTTATTACTATGATCAGTTGAACTAAAGTTGCAAATTATTGCCTGGGTCATGAACAATTACATTAGAACTTTATCCGTTCCAAAGGGGTAAGGATAGGAAAGATACCACAGCACTCTTCTTCAAATAATAGCCCTAAAAAAGCAATATTCTGTACGTATATACTTTTTTATACCAGGATGGCTTGTCATCTCTGCATTAGAACTAGGTATTGGTTCTCTGCCTGCAATTACATGGTTTGTTCTGCCCATATTAAGAAACAGAAGAGGCAACTCATGCACCATGTAACTGAGTTCAGAACACAACCACGTCTTGTGGGTATTTTAAAATTTCTACATGGAAAAATTTCAGTCCTCCAAGAGGTGTGATTTCCTAGTATGCATAAGAATGAAATGCAAGTGTTTTGCCTATTATAATTCAATGGTTCAGAAGAGTGAGAGAGCTATATGTTACTATCAATTTTCATAAGAGACATCAGTAAGAATAGGAGGCAAATTTCTGTCTCTGCTATCCAAGGCTGTCTTGGGCCAATCCCTTCAATTTCCATACATTACTAGGCTGTAAAGTCGGCTTAGAACATTTAGGTGTTTCAAAAGATCACTGTGACTTGTCTTAGTTTTGTTTTCCCAAAAAGAACCAATTTTGCTATATATCCAAATCTGTCTGCCATTTGTGCAATTTTAAGTAATTCTTCCAATAACACTTTGGTTTATCTGGCCACTTCATTCTGAATGTATGCTGCTTGCATCTGTACTGAAGGCAATTTAGCTGTTGGATGGGTTTCCTGGTGTTCTATGATTTGGATTTATTCATAACAGGTTCATGCTGAGAATATTGCTTAATATTAGTATTCGCCTGTATTGTGCTTCTAAAAATGGAGCTTGCCTTCTGCACTTACAGATGTAGCCACCAGATTTATATTGCCTAGGCAAGTAAATAGAACAGTTCTGCAGTGCTTTACCTTTCAGAGATGGGGTTATCTGATTTTTTTAATGTAGCTAAACGTTTACTTCTGACTTATTGATCATAAAGTCAGAATTCATGAGGAATTCTGACTAAGCTGTAGGTCTTTTATTGCATTTCATCGACCATTAACTGCATGGTGCAGGTACCATCAGCAAAGTCAGTATCTTCTGGCATTCCAGCCAACCTCTTATCCTTACAATTCATATTTCTAGAACAGAAGACTCATGGGAAAATGAAAAATTACCATAAGGACAATGATGTGAAGACATACCTTTGTTTAACTACAGTAGTGTCCACTAAACAGAACTGATTAATTCACAGTACATTTGATATATTCTTGAAGATTCTAAAAAATACTGGCTTTTTTAATATAGGAACTAGGATCACCAGCAACTGGTGCTTTCTGAAAACTGATGAAACACAGAAGGAGTGTTAACATGCTTTGTCTAACAATGGTGTATGAAGGTATCTCATAAATAGGGAAAACTGTCTCCTCATGATCTGCTATTATTGGGACTGGGATTTTGATTCAGTTTACACTGTAAAGGAATTTCCTGGGAATGGCAGGACAGAAGACAGCAGGGAATAATATGGCTACTCCACTCATTACATTTAAAATCCCTTTCCAGGCATTGCAGAGATCACCGTTTATGTTTCATTCTCCTTGCCTTAATTGCACATTTCATGTTTCGTGTCAAGATGTCTTGATGTTTAAGCCAGATAAACTTGCAGCCATTACTTCCCAGCCTTATTTTTAATCTTTCTAACAATGGCTTTAAGTTTCCCAGACCAAACTTTCAACTTTTTATGTTATCTATAAGTACTGTGCTCAGTTTAAGATTAAAAATACTTATTTTTCCATTAGGTCTCCAGGACACAGTGAAACTATTTTAACGTTAGTCTTCTGTGACGGAAGTTTATATGAGTTTTGAGGGCTTTTGCCTCCTTTCCCAGGGCTATTGATCAATGTAAACTTTCCTTCACAAATTTTCTTTTTTTGTTTTGGTGATGACCTTCCCCATCATTTTGGTGAATCATTTTTATGTCACTGTGTGTTGTATACATCCTGTGTGTTACCAGACATATCAATACTTATCTTTCTTAATATCAGCTAACATACAAACAAATCTAAATCCATGAGATTGCCAAGGAAGAAACAACTAAATAAGAGATATTTGAATGTCAGGTAATCAATAAACACTAGAGAGTGCTTTGCAGAATATTCAGAAAGATTTCCTGTCCATGTCGGACAACTGATATCTTTTCTTTGTGTAAAATGACTAACATATTTCTAAGGTAGCCTGTTCTGCATCAAGGCAGAACCAAGAGTTAAGAAATAGTATAACATCATAAAAGTTGACTTAAAATGAATTAAAACTGGATAGTAGTCTTGCTGTGCATAGTCATAATTGCTTTATGTGAATATTTATTTATTCTGTGATTGAACTAGTATCATGATATATCATGCAGTGCTTTTTAAAACAGTTTGGGTGAAAAATATTGTGGTATATTGGACTTATTGCTTAAATAATTATTTTTTCAGAGCAATTCCATGTATCTGTTCCCTTACATTTTTTATTGCTTCATCTGAATTGTGTTTTAAAATAAGGTACATTAAAAGATATACTTGTGTCTAGAAAATGGTTAATCTGATATCATGAATGAATCTCCTATTTAGTACAGAATTCCTATGTCTATTTATTTTTACTAAATCAGGATTTCCTTTTATTTTCATTTTTTTCTGGAATGAAAACAAAATTCAGTAGAAACACAGAGAGTTTAATTGTTTAATTCACTCTAGCTTGTCACTTTATGGTTGTTTTTTTTTTTTTTTTAGAGATCTTGGATAATTACTGAATATTTGCAAAAGTAGTTTCTGATTCCAAGATATTTATGACTTGAAGGAAAAAATTTTATTCTCTTTAGATTTTATATTTGGCATCAGCTATTTATTTTGTAGTGTTTTTCTTAAAAACTTTATGCTTTCCTTGTCAGAAGCTGAGACTACAGCATCAAAACCAGCTATCTAAATATAGCAGAAATAATTTATTTACAGTTTTTCTATCCATTTTGTTGCATGAAGTATATATTTACTAATTATGAAACATAGCTAGAAACCAAAATGATTTGTAAATGAAAAAGAGACAATGTAAAATGTAAAAACAAACTTCCTTCCTCATTAATTCAGTCCCTTCTGCTTTTATTACACATGTTCTAAAAGAGTATTTAATTTGAATTTAGATGCCTCAATGAGCAAGTTAAGATAGAATTTAAGAAATTTTAGAGGAAAAGTAAAGACACGTTAGATTTAGGGACAGTGTCAGCTGTAAGGAAAACATACATAGAACAAAAAACACATACAGAGAGGTTTCATGCAAATCCACAAGAGGTTAAAAAGAATAGTTTTGGAAATATGTTTTAAAGAATATGAAACATATTTTGTTAAAATGCAAAAAAAAATCTGATATTAGAATTACTTCTTCAAAGCTAGATTTTCCGAAATCTATGATAGGTCTAAGAATTTTATTTCATAGTTTAGACTTCCACAACAGAATTATTACGAACTTACGGGAAGAAAACCCCCTATAAATATGAAACAGCCAGGCCATACTCTACCTGAGAACCACATAATTTGCTAGATTAAGGTTACATTTAATCCATCTGTATATACTGAAACAAAGTACTTCAAGACTTCTAATTTAGATTGCACTTTTACTTTTCTTCAGTAAATTGTCTCCACAGGAAACAAAGTGGAATGCTTAAGATATATAGAAATATTGAATCATCCGTTGCTTGAGACAATAGATGACACAATATAACCTAGATCTTAATAGATTTCAAGCACGATAATGGGAATCAGAGATTTGTTATTTAATTAAAATTAAAATTTCTTGAAATATGAGTTACATTGTATTTTAAAATACTATGTAAATGTACTGCAAAGAATGTTCTTGTAAGAGCTGGGTGACTTTTATTTTTTGATATTCCATTCGAAGTCATGCAAAATAAAAAATCTCTTTTTAAAAATTAATCATTAGGAAAACCAAAAGAACCTATGACTTCTATGATAATCTGAGGTGCAAGACATGACAATGGTGACAAGCAAGAAGTATTATGAACTGCTTTTGCCTCCAAGATTCAGGCTGCCTTTTTTGTTGTTGCCAGTGGTGTTTTTTGGTTTGTTTGTTTTTCCACTCACAATTAAGGTTTTAACTTGAAACACAAATCTGATTTGTGTTTTGAGCTCCTAAATTGTAAATATATTCTCAATTTCTCTTGAGAGGAAAACAAAGAATCCCTGACAAAGAAAGAGCTGTCAAAACTGGCAATAAACACTAATGGTTAATTTTAAGAGACTGTAAACAATAAGAATTACAATTCATAGTGGAAGGATTGGTATTAACTACTCCACTGAAATGCAGTTTTGACTAGAAAGTAGTAAATGCAAATGTAAAATAAAGAGCTGCTAGAAGTGCATGTCAGAAAACATTCCCACAACCCAGATCTCCTCAGCTGGTGAAATTGATTTAGTTAGTGTAAGACATGGAGATAAGAACCAGCTTCAAAATGTGTCTTAGACACAATGGCATAAATGACTTCCCTGTTTAACTTTTTAAATGCTTCCTGAACTTATAGTGGAATCCACATCGCAGAGTAAAACACCCAAGTGCATTTCTCAGCCAGTGCGTGTTTAAGAGCTTTAGCATGCTGTTCTAAAGCAATTTAGCATTCAGAGCAGAGAGCTGCCTCAACATTGGAAATAAGAAATTTTGAGTATATGTTAATGATTGCCACTATCTGCATCAATTCAAAGTAATCCACCCTTGAAGATGTGTGCCAATTCTGCTTCCTTGAAGTGTGAAGCAGACAAATCAGCCCAGTTGAAGAGCCTCAACAGGAGGGAACTATCTTGCCCAGACAGAGGCACTTCTGAGCATGTGAAGAGGTGATACTGTAGGCATTTGGAAAAGATAAGTTAAAAAATGCAGCTGCTTATGGTGTTTACAAGGCCTTTATAGTTAGCCAAGAGGATCATTGATTTGCAGGTATTTCAATACCCACTGTAAGCATCTGAGTCTTTATGATCTGGCCGCAGGTTATTTTCAATGCTATTACAGAAAGCACAGCAGACTAAAACTTGGTTTCTCTGTGGGGTATTGTATTAGTCCATCTACTTTAGCAGGAAAAAGACTGACATCTATCAAGTAATTATGCTATTCAAAAGACGCCATTCTCCCTGTCTCTCTTCTTCCTTCTCTGCACAGTTCTGTATGTGTGCAAGAAACAGAGACTGAGAAGGAGGGAAAATTGCCCCAAAGTAGCAATGGAACTCCTTTGAAATGCACGCAGAGATTAAGGAGCGTTCTTATTAGTGATATATTCTTTTTTTTCAAACTTACAAATTTCGGAAGTTTCTGTTTTAAGAAAATATTTTCAGCTGTTAAAGGACAAAAAAGACCTTGAACAAAGGATTTTGTTGCTTACAAGCCTTTCAATTCACCTTTTGCATACTCTGTTAAATTCTATAGGAAGGTGTAACAAATAATATTCTGAATGTGATTCCAGATGGTAAGACTGATAACAGGAACGGCAAGACGTCTTGAGACTGTGTCCCCAAGAGGCCACTTGCTTCCTTATTTCAGTTCCAACGTCCTTTTGTGTCTGATTAGGGCATCTGTTTTTGCTGATCAATGTAAACTAGCTATGTACATTACTACCCTGAGGCAACATTTGAAATGCATATAGAACTGTAATCTTTGTTAGGTCGTTGTGTTTCTATTACAAGGCATGGACAAGGCAAAATGGGAAGATTTGTGTTGCTTGATTATACCTTCATTCATCTTTCATCTGTGAGCAGAAACCCCTTGTAAAACCTAGAGCAAAGAATATAAACACAAAGGCAAGATAAAAAAAAGAGGTGTTACCAAAAAGCACCTACTGTTGAAACAATTTACCAGCACTTCAAAAAATGTTAGGGATGGAACTGAAGTTACTCTTAAAATACTTCCTGTGTTTCATTATTTAATTCTTATGCTTCACTTCAAAAAATCCAGCTGCACACCCAGTACCACAGTCTCCCCCCTCCTTCTAACTTCATTCAAAGGTAAAATTAATGAAATTCCAAAATTCACCATAAAATTCTGTCCAAGCTGTTAATTGCCAGCAAGGGATCTGAGATGTGAGATCATAAATGCATACTAAAGGCAAGTATTCACAAAAATTAAACTTCATTGGCAACCACTGCTTCTTGTATCAGAAGTCTCTTTATGGAGGATACAAAGGATAAAAGACCTGCAGCTTTATCTAATTCAAAGTAAATATTCAAAGCATATGTATGTTGGTTGATACAGTGTTCTAATGAAATGATTAGTAGTTATTTAAACTGGAACAAAGTAGCATTTAATGGGAAACTAGGAATGTAAAGTGTGCATTTAATGTAGGAGCTTTCCCTCACTGGGGAACAAATATTCAAAGGTCGGAGGGGCATAAAACAACCTGTACATCTGCCTGGAACAGCACGACACTTGCACTCCCACAGGGGTCTCCTCACCAGTTCACTCAGCCTGACTTAAACCAGAGCCCAGAACCCTTCAGTGCAGGTGAAGGGTTCAAGGAGCTCCAGGGTAGTAGTAAAAGCCCTTAACACTGGCAGCAGGGGGCATTTCAGCACAATCTCAGTCACTTGCTGAAGGCTCTCACTTCTTGAAAAAAAGGGGGATCCTAAAAGAAAGTCACTGGGAACTGGAGCTGGGAGCAGGCAGCTGTAAGAGCAGGAGCATGATGTTATTTGGGGCCTCAAACATGTGGATGGGAGGTAATAAAGACCCCTGCAGATCACAGCAGAAAGCAGGAGTCGCCATGAGGCATCTGCCCCAACCCCAGCAGCTCTGCAGCTCTGCTTTTGCTCCACCTATCCACACCTGGTAAATGATGCTCAGCAAGCAACTGAAGGAGACTGAGGCCCACCTGCCCGGGGAGCTGGTGNGCAACATCCCACAGGGGAAAGTGACCCCAGCCAGGCAAAAGGCTACCCCTCTCCCCCGCACCCTGCTGAGATCCCCAGCTCTGTGAAAGCTGGCAGAGATACCAAGATCATCGAAATAAAGACAGCTCTGCCAGCATTGTTCAGGATATGTTTAATCAGATGAATCTCTTTAAAGGACTGCGCAAGTAAAAGGTAACAACAGAGTTGTAAGAGGAGGAAATCCAGTCTGGCTTGGCTCTATTTGTTCCATAAACAGGCAAGAGGAGAACTGTGATCCTTGCAAAGAAGAAAGGCAGGGCATCTCTGGAGGGACTCTACACTGCAAGCCTTACTGATTGGCTCTGCTACAGAATTAGGAGCAAGATTTCAACCTGGCCATGGATTTGCTTTAATCTATGAATGTTCTCTTTAAGTAATCTCTGGAACACAGCTGCTGGCACTGTGAGCACCTGTTGCCGTTGGCTACACACTTCCCAGCACTGCCAGAAGAGAGGAACCAGGAGCTGAGAAGTCGAGATTTTGCCACAAAGAAGCAGAAAGCTCTCAGTTGCATACATGTGGGTGTGCAGGAAGGCCAGGAACTGGCATGACAGTGTACACCAGAGTGACTGAAGAGGAGGCCAGCTTCCTAGTAAATGCTATAGGTGTGCTCCTCTCTGTCTCTGGTCAAGTACACTGGAGATAGTCGTGCAGAAACTTGAACTGTGGAGGATGGTAAATGAGCAGCCTCACAAATTCCAACACAGGCTCTCTTGTATCTCTTGTATCACCTTTCTCTTGTGTGAAGGGGTGATGCAGAATGCTGTCATGATGGCTTAGGTCAGAGCATTCACCCACATGCACATGTGACCAGGGCCGCTCAAGCATGCCCTGGCAAAAGTCCTCTTGGATTTATTTTAAAATACTCCTTCCAGAATGTCTTTTAGAAGTTGTTTCCTCAGGGTGCTGTTAATTGGGTGGAAGATGGCTCAGCAAGTACCCAGGCTGTACTGTAACAGATCCCAGACAAATGCCAGGACCAAGAGGCTGCAGCCACATCTCACTCACAGACCCTGTGTATTGGCTGTAGAACTATGTCCCAGACCTCTTTAGCATGCTGCATTCCTTGCTGAGGACTTGATGGAAGACTGAAGCAAAAGAACTGTCCCACTGATGCTGGAAAAGCTCCAGCACTACCAGGGTCATGGCACCCTCATGCCTTCAGTAGAAGTAGGCAACTAGTGCCCCACATCACCCCAGAGTCTATAAAGGAGAGGTGGAAGAGGAAGTCACCAAAAGAAAATCTCCCAGCTTCTTCAGCTCTGTGCACATTTCTGTCCTGGGCAGGGAAAACCCCAGTCTTAACAGTCTGCTTTGTATCAACAGGACTCCACAGTGCTTGCAGGGCTGGGATTTTTACTTCAGGTGACACACAAGCTCAAACCAACCCTGAATAACCCTGAGGATTGAAGGAAACTGCTCTCCTACAACAGTAATAAGCACATGACTTTAACAAGCAGTAACAGCCAAGCCAAGTAACTGTGCAGCTGAATTATCATGGCACCAGTTGAACATTCTCACTGAAGTCTACAGGGCAGTCTGGCTTGAAGAGAAAGAAGATGAAAACTTGACAGATGGGGAAGGGGGGCAAGTAATGAGAGATGACTTTACTTGACTTAATTTCCTGGGATGTTGGTTCTGAATACAAAGAAGTTTACTTCGCTATGTAAACATTCATTTCACTCTAGTAGGACCATCAGATTCCCCCAGGACTGAGAATGCCTCTGTGCTACATTTTGACATAACTTATGCTGTTTGATAAGTGAACAGATAGCAGAGGCTACTTTCACTGGAAGCAAAAACAAACCCAATGATATGAATGCAAACAACAACAGCACCTGGAACTACTACATCTTTGGCAAGACACATAACACAGGGTTGTTATGTGAAACACAGCCAGGGAAAACCACAGTACTGCTTCAATCTCCTTGGCTCCACAATCCTCAGGGATGGATTTCATGTGAGGAGAATTCCGACAGTGTTTGGAAAGAGAAGCAGCTAACAACTGGGAGTATTTATTGTTCTCTTTCCTCCCCATGTTGGAGGGCACATTGTCCCTTTGTAGGGCATGGGAATGGCATCATGGATGGTGGGGTGATTTCTTCAGGGAATCCAGGAAGATGCGCTCACCTTTCAAGAAATCATGGTCCTGAGAAGAGCGGGATGGAAGGGATGGGTATGAGAGAGTGACACAGAAACAGAGGGACTGTCCAGGATGATGTGCATGACTGAGGGAAGTGTCCCAAACCATCCCTCATGCAGGGGGCAGTGGGCTGGCACTCATCCGCGGTACCCTTTGGGGTGCATGGGGGCCCCTCTGAAGCCCATAACCTCATACTCTGAGTGGGACCTACAGACAAAGCCTCCAAGAGCATCTCTGCCTGGGCAAGGGCACAACAGGGAAGCAGGGGCTGATGGAAGAGGATGGGGACATCACAAAGCCAGAATCAGGCAGAGCTGACTTCTCCCACCCAGGGATGGAGTGGGAGAGGGACAACACCAGCCAGATGTTATCCATGCATGTGAGACAAGCTGTGAGGAGTCACCCATCCTTGCTTCTGCTGCCACTCCTCTAACTGCCCATGGAACTGCAGCCCTGGCCCAGAGGCTCCAGAGGAGAAAGTTCTTTGTGAAGGAATACACCTGTATGCCACAGAGAGAAGTGGTTATACATAAAAGGCATTTACATGATTCTCCAGGGAGACTGGACAGTTATTTGGAAGAGAAATGTGGATGGGAAATAAAATGCAGAAGTATTGGAAAGTCCAAGAGTAAGAATAGCTCAAAGTGGGTAGAGTTCTCATGAGGGGAATTATATACATGTGCACTTTTTCACTCCTGAAGCAGACACTATTATTAGTGCTGGAAGTCAGATACTGGGCTAGTTAGACCCTTTTTTGATTCAGTTTTATGTTCTTAAAAGGTAAGAAGGGAGGAAAAAAAAAGGTCCCAATAAATGAAGGAAATTATGCTAAGTATTGTCATCTCCTTAGGGGTGTAGGAGGACAGAGGAACTGAAATGTAGATGGGAACAAGCACTGTGGTGACAAGCCTTAACAGTGAGGACAAAAAGTTCAAACTTCCCTCCTAAAAGAAACCAGGAACTGGCTGTAAAAGAAGAACTAACTTGCATGTGGCAAGAAAATAATATGGTTTTGACAGCAGCACGTTTGATGCATTGGAAAAGAACAAATTAGGATGCAGAGGATTGCAGCAAGTGCGCTCTATCACACACAAGGGAATAATTTTTTGCAAGAGAATATGTAGACCTTGAGGTGAGCTCCTACTAGTCATGCTTCTTCCTGTTAAGGATTCTAGACTGAAATCCAAGAGGCACTTCTTGTGTTACCTGGGAACACAATGTTTTTACTCTGGATTCATAATCAAATTAGGTCCCACTATATTTGCAAGTAATACTAGAATTATGACCCATAATCCAGGTAAAATCACACCTGCAGGCTTCTTTCTGATTAAGAGGATAGGAAATACATAGAGCAATATTTTATTGAAAGATTAAAAAATGTAAAATGACCATGATATACTTTGGCTTTGACCTTTCACATTCTTTGATTTGAGAGATTTGATTATCAAGACTTCTACTACACAAGAGGAACTAGAAATAATGGGGAGTGCCACTAAGGAAGAGTTGGAGAAAAAAATCTAAACAGCCTCTTATTCCATCACTAGACATCACTGAAGAGAGCCTGATGCTCTTCTCTTTGCGCGTTTCTTTCGGGTTCATTGTTGAGGCTCCCCCTGCGCCTGCTGTTTAGCCCCTGAGCTAAACAGTCCCAGCTCTCTCAGCCTTTCCTCACAAGAAGTGTGCTCCAGTCCCTTCATCATCTTGGTGGTCCTTTATTGGAAGGTTTTCAGTATGCCTGCACCTCTTATGCTGGGGAGCCCAGCACTGAACACCATGCTCCAGGTCTGGCCTCACCAGCGCTGAGTAAAACGGAATGATTCCTACTCTTGACCTCTCCTAGTGCAGCCGAGGATCCTGTTTGCCTACTTTGCAGCAAGGGCATGTGGCTGACTTGTGTTCATTTTGGTGCCCACAAGGGCTCCCAGATTCTTTGCTGCCAAGCTGCTTCCCAGCTTGTGCTGGTGCCTGGGGTTCTACCTCCCCAGGGGCATGACTTTGCAATTCAGTTTACTGAACTTCATGAGGTTCCTGTCAGCGCTCTCTGCAGACCGTCCAGGTCCCTGTGGATGGCAGCACGACCCTCTGATGCATCAGTCACTTCTCCCAGTGACTCCAGTTGGACACCTCAACTCTTTTGCCTCTCTTTACCTGAAAACTTACCCTGTTTTTACAAAAGAAGGTATACTTATTGCTAAAGAAATAATACAATGTGTAATCCATTCAGTAAGACTAGCAATTCCTTCAGTGGCAGCTGAAACTTGAAACTGAGAAGTAAACTGGAATACTGTGGTCTGAATTTACCATAAATTGAAAAATTCTTCTAGATTAGATGTTTCTAACCTTTGGCATTTTCTTTAATGCAGGAGCAATTTTAATCTGGATTGACAGCTCCCAGATCTCATTACATTTGGAGATAATTTGCAGTATCCTGAATATCCAGCAAATTAGTGTTGCTTGCCAGTCATTTATCAGACTCTACAATCAGTGCTGTTGTGTCAGAATAGGATAAAGCTGAAGATGAGTACCGTCAGCCAGCTCTGAAGTATATAGTGGGAACAAGCTCTAGAGTGTTGGCAAAAAGGCTGTGACATGAAGGTCTTCAGAGAAAACATGAATAAGTATTCAGCTTATCTTTCCAATCCAAAATTTTGTTAAATGTGCATAAGAGAAGTAGTAAAACATTTAAGTCTCATTTAGTCAAGTGTATGTTGTTCAGCTCTTTTTATTTATGTTTTTAGTCCTATTCAAGCTTATCTATATGGTTCCATTTACTGTATGGTTCCATTTATAGTTCTAAGAATAGAGCAATAAATGGTAAAAATAGAAAGTGGATATGTATTATTAATTCATTAGATATATACTATCACTTCACTTGATCTTAAGATTAATTAATTCTCCTTTGTAGATAGCTAATGTTATACAGTACTTGCCCTTCATGTCTGCAATCCTTAACCAAGCTAGGGTAGTAGAGAGGTTGCATATTATATCACCTTTTATCCTGCTCACAATCTTGTAGACCATTCCCTTTCTGATTAATCCCTCTACAAGGTTTTCAGCAATTGGTCAAATAAAAAAAAATACCATTAATTCAATTTTATAAGTCTTTTAAAAGTGGAAGCAAAGAGAAGGCCCAGTGATATTTCATCAGCCAGTCTCCCACTGGTTTGATTGCTTGAGAATGGCCACCTCAGTTCTTCACAAATTCAGTATGAAAGAATATGGAAGAACTGAAAGAGTAAGACATACATTGTTCCAGTGGGAACTTAGTTGCAAAAAAAAAAAAAAAAAGCTTTTATTTTTTTTTAACTTGTCTCTGTAAGTTTTCTGTCTTTTGTACAAGGGTGGTTTTGCCAAACCATGCACAAAAACTCAAATTATTAATTCCATGACATGCATTTCTTTTGAGGAAAATGTACTTAAAAGGAATCTTGTATTGCTGTTATCCAGGGTTCTTTTCAGTCCTTGACAGAGGATTATAAAAGGATAAACAGGGCTGCTAAACAGATAATTCCTTAGCTAAAAATTGGTAACAGAAAGTGACTTCTTGTCACTTCCCATGGCATCAGATAATTCTCGGTTTATTGGCCTATGGCTCAGCAAATGATTCCTGTGGCTGCAGAACACACAAGTCTATGTCTACATATATGTGAGACCAGTTGATATAATGCCCAAATGCCAAAACATGTGAGAATGTATTGAATGCCTTCCTTACTCATTTAGTCCTGGGGCACATAATCCATTCCTGTGATAAGTGCCAAATGAATTTAGAATGCAGTGTTGGACTACAGAGAATTTTTTCCTAGCTCTAATGAAGTGAGTTTATGTAAAACTTTGAAGATTCTTGCCAATATTTTTGTCTTTTTTATTGGATAATAAAAATAATTGGGATTCTAGTTTGAGGATTTAATTAATAGAGGAGGTATTTGACTGTGGAGCTGGTTAAATTATAACACTGTAGGCTGCACAGACTATATAGGTGATAGACTAAAGTAATGATTAGGAGTCCTGCGGAGAGAATTTATGTGGATGCCAGAGATACAGAAGATGGATTGAGGAAGAACATTGTTCACGTGTCAGAAAATTGATTGGGAAGTCTAGCTGAAGAGAAAGGATGAACTGTTGGCAAACTAACTAAAGGAAGGAGAGAGGGGTATTGGCAGGGAAGGAGAAGGTAGAGCAAAAGAGAGGAGGACTCTTGAGTTGTTTGATCCCAGAGTAACTGGCAATGATTTGGTCAAATAACAGTGTCATGACCTAAAGGATTATGTGGCCTGTGTGTGACTAGAGATCATGACTGTAGCTCCACAGAATTCCATAATACACAAAGACACAGAGACTTTGTATATTTCTGTACTTCATTACAGATTAGTAAGAATACAGCAAAAAAAATAACTCTAGCATGTAAACTACCATAAAAATCACCAGTAGCAGGTATATCTATGATTAATAAAGTGCATATATTTATATATGTTATTATAAATTGATATAAATTGATATAAATATTTTTATATGCTATTATAAATTACTATCGACAATCAAATACAGCACCAATCAGTAGTAGAGCAGCAGTAAATACAGCAACATTTAATATAACAGCAGCAGCCAGCTAGTAATATACTATTAGAAGTAGTAGCATACAGATAGTGTACAACTAGATATAGTAGTATACAACTAGGTATATACTAGGCATATACTATTGCAGATATACAAGCATATCATAAGATTATCAACAGTACGACACCAGATATACTTTTGATAAATTACTTATATGGATGTATACACACACATATAGATATATATAAAAATATCAAGTGAATTATACAGATTTCACAAGAGGCCAAACCATAACAAAAGGTGATGATCTGTTCCTAGAGGGAAGGTCTAACTATGCCAGAGATGGAAAAACAAACCTACAAAGAAGAGGGGGACCAATAAGATAACAGGCAGTCTCACCTCAAAAACGGTTGTGTCAAGGAGTCTAGTGCCAGCCAAGCATCCCTGGGGGGAGTCCATGATCTCTTAGAAAGTTTGTGTGGGATTCAATCTGCTTAAAAAGAGTACATGCAACATGAGAAGATCTCAGAGACACAGGCTCCATTTTTTATAAAAATTAGGTCCCTTTTATAACTTAGACATAACTGGTCATAGGGTACTACATCTTTAAACCACCAATAGGTACCTGTTAATTTCGGTTTTTCATCTGTAACAGCCAATGATGATGATGTTTTCTGTTCTTTCAAATCCATTTTATTTTTCCAGACATTACCACTTTTTCATATGATAAGTTGCTGTTAATGTTTCTTGGTTTTGCACTTAGTCTTGGTGGCTCAGGATATCTCTGCTTTCTAGGTATGGCAGCTGCACTTTTCAAGGACATTTTTGATTCCAAACCCTAATTTCCAGGTTCACAGCTCCCAGGCTGGGGCAATTTCTCTGTCAGTACTTTTCAGTAGATATTTTCTTCTGCTCACTGATTTTCCTCTTCTAAGAAGGAACACATCAGATGGCAGTGGGGCTAGGAGATTTCACTGGCCCTTGGGCAGATTTTTTGTGCTCATAAGCAGTGCCTCCTTGTCCTTGCTAATGCTCTGCCACTCCTCCTTGTTCCTGGTTCTTTACACAGCATGAACAGAAGTTGGGTGTCTGTTCCAGCTGCAAGCTTCTAGAGCCATTTGGAAATAAAGGGAGCAGCATGGGGAGGTGGCTTTAGAGAAAAGAAGGATTTTTTTTTAAACTCACTGGCCCTTAACAATTCTGCATCTCTTCTTCACTGCCTGTGATGCAATGTCAACAGAGGCACTAGAAAAAGCAGGAGGAGAAGTCAACAGTGAGCGAAATCACAGGCTTTGTCTCTCCCACCTTTGGGGAATAAATAAGACAGGAAAAAAGTAAAAACAATCCGGAGTCCCAACTTCTGTCAGCCTTGCCCCAGGCCAGTGAAGTTTAATGTGATTTAGTTAGAAGCTCATTAACGTGTGAAAGCAATTTGGTTGGAATGAAAATCTGAAAAGGAAAGAATATGAAGACAAGACAAGCCAGACAGGCATAATGAATACTAAGTTACACATACAGTTTAGCTCCAAAAACATATATAAGGTAAGCCATAAAAAAGCAGGCTTTCCACAAATATACACTTCCAGGGAGAAAAGAAAACCCTGTTTGATTCAGGCATGACTGTACTTTTCTGTATTCTTTTTTTTGTGACCGGCATTGGCCAGAATTTTTAAAGTAGAGATATTTGTCCTGTTAGCACAATATCAGTGTCAATTATGTCTCTATGAGGTAACAAAAATTCAGATTTCACACTGAATTTGTGTTATGTGGCAGACATCACCCTGTTGAGGACTTGCAAAATGGCCCATAAAACTTAAAAGGTGGAATTCTGGAGCCAGTGAAATCATTGGTTCAGACCCAATAAAAATTTAACATACCTTTTTCTATCCTGGTATTTGTACCACGTTTCTTATGCTTTCTGTGTAGAGGGGAAAAAAATTTAAGTAATGCATGAAGAGTTTTGAATATCAAAGATAATTGAGACATTTTATCTTAGTTCAAAAATAGAAAAAGTGAAATTTGATTAATGAATTATTTACTTTTAATAACTCATCAAGTTCGAATTCAGAGCCAGCTGAATTTTGCTATACAAATGAAGAGAGAATAGTCAACAGTTATTTGTAATTTAAAGATTTTTTTAAAAGTTTGATACCATTTCTTACTGTCTCTTTATTTCGTCCTCTGTCGCCTCACAATTATTTTCATTAGCAGACACCATGCAATCTTGCCTCTGGCCATGAGCACAGAAATTAATGCCAATGTATTATTCAGAGGGGTTGATCAAGTCTTCCTAGTGTGGATACAAAAAAGGTACAAAGTACCATCTTGTGCCTTCAGAAAGACGGGCATGAATGCTGAGCATGAATCGAATGAACTTTAGAATGAGATGAAACTTTATCCTTCTGATTCCCTAGTCACAATTAAAAAACCCAAACTAACAAAATCCTACTCCTCTCCTAGCAAGATGAAAAGTGTTTTATTTAAAAAGCAGACTGTATGCTGAAGTGGAGATGAGACTGTCTTACCTTTTAAGCATATTAATAAGTTTTCAAATGTTCACATTTCCTCTGACCTCTGAATAAACAAAATGAACAATCTGGCCAGCTGCTCTGCACTACATTTCAGTGTTAATACAAAGGAACTAAGGTGCACTTGATGCATGAAAATGATGAATAACAATAGAATACATCTGGCAAATGTGATACAAAGGTTAAAGTCAAGTTCACCAGAGAAGTAGTTTTGATGGAGTCAAATAATTATATCTTTCTCTTTTTCTGTGGTGTATACATAACATCCAAAATAGATTAAATAAAAAATATTAAGATTTTAAGGTCAAATACTCAAGAGCAGGGTAATTTCCTGAGAGACAATCCCCATAAACCTTAAAAATGCCCCTTGAGCAAATGTTTTATGACATAGTTTGTAATTAGAAATTACATTTTTAATAGGAAGTTTCTGGCATTGGGGTATGAATCAGCCAATATGAGGAGAGAGCTGTCCTTTGTGCTACAAGAGCATGCAGAGACATATAAGCCACCAGCTTCATTCCAGCTTTCAGAGAGACGGACCCTTTCACAGTGTCCAGAACCTTCTGCTCTTTCTGCCATTTCCCCTTTCCTTTTCCTTCTGCTTCTCTTTTTAGACGAAAGAGAAACGGTGTTGAGAGGAAAGAGAAAAGGTGTGTTTCTGCTTGTTACCTCTATCTTGACTGTGTTTTTAATCACTTTTGATCCTGCCTTTTTTTTTTTTCTCCAGGGCTTCCTGTCAGTTTTCTCTCCCTGCTTTTCTATATGTATTTACATTCACACTGCTTTTAACCCAACTTCCCTTTTTGCTGCTGCCAACCTGTCTCACCCACATTATCACTTTTCTGTCTTTACCTTCATTTGCCCAGTTTATGTGGTTGCCTTTGGGGTAAAGTTGTCACTGTATTGTACAGTTCCTGCCTGGCTGAAAACCAAAAAAATGTGCTACATGTGTATCTACAGTTTATGTCCATGAAGGTGATAACAGTGTGAAGAAATGCCACTGTGCAGCAGGGTCACTTATGTCAATGCAGGAAAAAAAGTGCTCTTTGCATTAAGATACGTCAAGTTGCCCAGTGCATCAAGAGCCCTATACGGGTTGCATCAAATGTGCCCCAATGTGGGAAGGGAGGTCACGTAGGGGGTGTGGTCTCTCTTAGTTCTTCCACAGTGCCTCCATTCTTGGTAAAGCAATCTCTTGTACATCACTGCTGTCTGCAGTGAAACTCTCCTGTCAGGTAGACAGATAATTTTTAGTAGCTCCTGAGATATTATCCCATGCTGATTTCTGATTTGCTTTTGTGCTTCATTATGTATCTTCATTTATCATGGGTATCTGGTTTAATTGTTAGCTCTTTTGCTTACACTTATCTGAAAAAGTTGTTTGCCAGGTGAATTCCGTGGCTTCCTAATACAAGCCTGTAATTTCTTGGTGCAAAATCTTGACAAGAGTCCACGTGTGAAACCCTTTATTTCAAAAGACAACTCATGAGAGTCACTGTAGTGAAAATTTCCCATGAGATTTATTAATTTCTACTGCAGTGAAAACTGCTGAAAATATGAGCTAGATCTCCATTGTAAGGTTGCCATGTCAAGTTTGCCCTTACTGGCAGTGATAAAAAGAGATACTTTCATTTTAGTGTCTGCTTCCCAGATATAAACTTCAAAACTACGTGCAAAACTTTAGGGAAAGCCAGAGTGTTATTTGCTGTTTGCACGTAATGAATTCACATTGCTGTTGCTTTGTTTCAAAAGCTCTATAACCTGTATCCATCTGTTCACTATGTTTTTGCACCCATGTAGTTTTCGAAGAGTCTTCAGTGACACTGTAGAAACCTAATTTTCTCCTTACTGACTCTTCCTATCTTATTCCAGGCTCCTCTAAAAAGGAAAAGCTCTTTAAGCTACCAGTTCAATTTTGTGACTGACTGTTGTACAACATGTTCATTAGACACCTCTGCATTATATCATTCTTAGATGACTACTCTGGACATGAAGTTTATCTTCCCAACAACCTCTTTTAAGTCTCCCTTGCCTGTGCTAGAAAGGTCAGTGTTTTGCTGTATCCCCCTATACTCTTTTGCTGCATTGGCTTGTTGTGCTAACACCTTGATATATTAAATAACACCTGTATTTTAGTTTAGTCCAAGAACTTCAGCTTTTTTTTTTTCTAACTTTCTGTGTTTATTTATGTTTATTTATTTATTTATGCCTGCTTAGAGACATCTATTGTTTTTTCCTTCACAATTAAAGTTCAGTGGACTTTACTGCCTTCCATACAATTAAATAATGGTTATATTTTCCTGTGACTTACCTTGGACATTACCTGAAGAAACTATTCCTCAAAAGAAATGTTGAAAGTCTGAAAACACAAACTTTGTTTTTCTGTTTCGTTGTCCAGAACTCTGCTGACTCATGAGATCTAGAAAAAAACTTGGCATGGAACATGTGTTCCAGAATTTTATACTCACCGGTGGTAGAAATACTTTTGTCTTTCCACACCTTTATTTAGCAATATTTTAGCATACTAGAAGCCAAAGCTTCATTCTTTTTTCTTAGTTGCTTTCTTCCTTTGCTTTCACTAGAGTGACCAACTAGCTTAAAAGACTTTTCTTCTTTTTCTGCTTGCTCTGTAATTCCTAGAGAAAAAAACCTATCCAAGTTCTCTTTTATCCCTCTTCCTTAGGTCAAAAGAATATTCATGGGGGCAGAAACTGGGCCCCTTTAGCTCTATTCTATACTTTATTGACAGCTTTGCTGCTTCTGAGAGCAATTACTCTTTGAAATTTTCCACAGCTGAAGAATCCATTCTACCAGTGAGAACAACCTCTTGCAAAAACATGTGGACATGACATGTTTTGAATCCAGTAACAGGTACTTTTTCCTCAGTACTGTTATAAATTGAATACATGCTCTTTCTCAAGCATTTGACATAAAATCCCTTCAAAAAGACAAGCCTTTGAGCCTTGAGTTTCATCTATTTCTTTCCTACAGCCCATTTTTGTTTTTGTTTTATTTTGGTTGGTTGGTTGGTTGGTTGGTTTTTTCAGTACTAGTTCACCACTACAAACATACTGTATTCACCTGTGCCAAACTAGCTAGAATCCCTGTTCTGTTTCACCACTGCTTGCAGCTTTTTTTAAGAATTTTTTGGAACTAATAACGTTCTTGTTATCTGATTTGTCCATGCTCTGCATGCTCTGCTGGAGTTTGCAAAATGATACATTTCACTGTAGTCCTTTCATCTTTCTCCAAATACGGTATTGTAGTGTTTTGTAGTGTATTGTACTGCTGGCGGTTCATGTGCAGATCCATGTACTGCCCTTTTGTGAATTCTGTTTCTGAGCACTGCGTGATTTTTGCCTCTCATCTATTTTCTTGTACTATTTGAATTATCTGGAGTTGTGCTTACTGAGTGATAGCCTGGAAGAGGTGAGGTCTTTGGCTTATTCTGGGCAGTTTGCCAAATTTAATTCTCTATCTTCTAGCAGCCACACTTGGGCTATTTTGTCTTAGATCCAAACCAGGTTAATGTTTTTTATCTGGGACTTGGCTCTGTAAAATTGCCACACTGATTCTTTGGCCTCAGATGATTCATAGTCTTCTGTGTTCTGTGAAGTGTTTCCTTCTTCATCAGACTGCAGTGTTTCCTAAATGTTGTTCAAACTTTCTCCATTTGTCCCTATATTTCTGGGACCCAACTCAAAGGGATTAGCAATTCCCCCATGACTGCAGTCATGGTCTGTTTTCTTTCCCCAGTTTATTGTCTCTTTAGTCCAGGAAATATTCAGTGAACACGAAGCCTGAAAAGCAAGAGAAAACTCTTCCCATTGCAAGTCTGTTCTGTCTTTGTGTAGTGTGAAACACCACACTGGATCTGTTTGTCTCTTGGCTTTATTAAAAGTAAATATTCATTGTACTCTTTCTGCTTGTCGGCCTAATGTCTAGGGACAGGTTGGCTGTGGTAGATGAATCCATGCCAATTTCCTGGAAAGCTGGAAGAAAATAGTCACAGTAATTTCTGGAGATCCTTTCAGTATCATGGAATATGAAAGTATGGAGTAGACCAAAAACCAGTTTTTATACTTAGAGCAGTCACCCCCCTAACTGTAATAGTTAGAAAATAATTTATGAACAGTATATGTAAATGAAATTTTCAGAAATTGTTCAGATGTTGACATTTTCACCACATATGACTTTCAAATGTTAACTTGGCCAAATATTGTTGTAATTCATGGAAACTACAAAATGCACTTTCCTGGACTTGTTTTGTCTGTTCTACTGCCAATCTCACCATATTTCAACCTACTACATAAAACTCTGTATTCGATCAATGTGGTGGGTTGCTGGATGCCAGGTACCCACCAGAGCTGCTCTAGCACTCCCCTCTGCAAGAGGACAGGAGAGAAAATATAATGAAAGGCTCATGACTTAAGAACAGGGAGAACCCACTCCTGCTTACCATTGTGGTCAAAACAGACTTGACTTGGGGAAATTAAGTTAATTTATTATCAAACAGAATCAGAGCAGGATAATAAGAAGTAAAACTCATCTTAAAAACACTTTCTCCCCTCTCCCTCCCTCCTTCCCAGGCTCTACCCGTCCTCTGCCAGAGGCACAGGGAGATGGGAATGGGGCTTATGGTCAGTTCATCACACGTTATTTCTGCTGCTGCTCAGGGAGAGGAGTTCTTTCACTGTTCTGGTGTGGGGTCCCTGCCGCAGGAGGCAGTTCTCCATGAGCTTCTCCAGTGCAAGTCCTTCACACGGGCTACAGTTCTTCATGTACTGCCCCCGCATGGCTCCCTTTCCACAGTGTGCAGTCCTTTAGGACCTGCTCCAGCTTAGGACCCCAAAAGGTCACAACTTGTACCACAAAGCCTGCTCCAGTTTGGGCTCCTCTCTCCATGGGTCTGCAGATCCCTGCCTATTTCAACATGGACTTTTCATGGGTTCAGAGCCTTCTTTTCAGGCATCCACCTGCTCTGGTGGGGGGTTCCTCCATGGGCTGCAGGTAGATCTCTGCTTTCCCCATTGACCTCCATGGGCTGCAGGGGCACAGCTGCCTCACCGTGGGCTGCACCAAAGGCTGCAGAGGAATCTCAGCTCTCGTGCCCGGAGCACCCTTGCCCCTCCTTCTCCACTGACCTTGGTGACTGCAGAGTTGTTCCTCTCATGTAGTCTCACTCCTCTGAGCACTATCATATCTGTGCTATAACTTTTCCTCCTCTATTACAGAAGCTCTGCTACCTTGTCTGATGAGTAGGCTCAGCCCTGGCCAGTAGCAGGTCCACTTTGGAGGTGGTTGTCACTGTCTCTGCTGAACATGGGGGAAGGTTCTACCGGCTTCTCAAGAAAGGTACCCCTGCTACCAAATCCTGGTCACATAAACCCAATACAATCGAAAAAACTACTGAAAGTGCCAACTATAATTTACTAGAGTTCATGTTGGCACAAATTAAATTCCCCCATTATTATACTGTCAGAAATTATACAATGACTTCCATGTAAATCCTACTAAAATTGGCTTCAAGTGAACAGAAAATAGGGGGAAATTAATTCAAAAAGTTCAAATTTTGTAATAATAAGCCTGATGAAAGCACAGGTTAAGAACTATCACATAAACATGAAGAATAACAGATCCATAAAAGTCTGATGAAATAAATAGTATAAATTTTCTCCCTTTCTGACTGAACTAATAGTGGACTATTAGGAAATAAGATTTGTAATGAGAGGTGTAAGAAAAGAAGAAAAGAGAGAAAAAATACAGAGTTAATGGGTTAACTACAGCAGAAAATTGGTTTTCTCCTTTTGCGTCTCAATCCGTTGATTAATGGTACAAATGAAAAAACATATTTTTAATGAACTAGAACTTCTGTTGGAAAGTGTTTCATATGTGCAACTCAAAACTGTTCTGGTTACTTATATTATGATAATTTTAGTAATTAGAATGGTTGGGGTTTTTTCCCCGTCAAACTTGCTTATCTGTGCAGATGGATCTTAAAACCATGATGTGCATGATTCTTCCTTATTACACATGATGCATTATTTTTAATAAGAAACACAAAAGCAATGCACACATGGGTGCTACATTTAGTATTCTTTAAGCAGAAAATCCATGCCACTCCTGATTATGGCAAATAATACTCCTTGGTCGTCTTTAATAATGCATTAATTGACACTTTTTATCATGCACATATTCCTCAAAGTTCAGGAACTTTTATATTAGGACAACACCTGTTAGGGACAGAACAAAAATACTGAAAATTTTAAATAATGTAATTATGTAAGTAAATTTCTTGCTATTATCTGGAGTCTGGTCTATAGCACTTCATTTGAAAACAGATATTCTAGGTGTAGTGAAATTAAGGTCAGGTAAAATCATGGGGGTCGTGAGGAAATATTGATTAAAAAAGTGAAAAAGGGGATTGTTTTCCACTTGAGAATCAAATCCCAATCCCTAAAGGACAGAAAACCAGACAAAAATAATGGCTATAAAAGAGATGGGAAACTATATCCCTCTTTCGGTCTTATTATGTAAGACTATGATAATCCTTAATATAATTGAAAGGAAGCAATTTCAAAAAGAAAGAATGAAGATATTTTTTAGCAATGCTACTACTTAATTATTTAATTCTGCAAGTAATGATTTAGAATTAAATTGACCTAAAAAATAGGGATTTTATGTGGAATAAAGTACCACAGTTAGGGAAGCAAGTAAATTTTCTCTTCTTCATGTAGGGGTTGGAACTTTCTTTAGATGGATATTCTAGCAAATTAACTTTGTACAGGGTTTTCATACCTTCAGCAAAGGGACCCAAGGTAATTATCTGGCACAGGATATGGCACTAGGTGAGTGAGCTATGTGTGTAATTCAGAATGGAACTGTTTGTATTCTAACATCAGCACCACAGGGAATGGAAAATCAGTGGGGTTTTATCCTCAATTTTGAAATTCTTGTCACTATTGAAAAGCTGTCTTGAGGAACATTTTCACACAGCTTTATCTTCAAAACTCTATGTCCCAGACAGGTAAGGGAAGAAAATAAATCACATAATACATTCCTTCTTTTTGTTTCTTTGTGTTAAACTTGGCACTCTCCACTGAGAAAAATCTGTTAGCATTTCAGCTGCGTGTCTGCAGTTTGTGAACCTGGTTCTTAAGAGAACTCTAAGTCTTTCATGACAACAAATGTCTCTTTTCTGCACAGAACAAGGAAAATAGATTACTCCCTATGACTGCTTTCAGAATTATTGGCATAAACATGGCAGTGTAACTTTTGACTTCAAAGTTTCAACTTTTCCATGTGTTGGAGGTTTTAGGAGCTCTCCTTTTGTTTTTCTTTCTCTCTTAAAGAATTTTCCCCATACATGTCACTAGGAGACAAATTACCCAGCACTTAAGAGAGACAAAAGACCTGGCCACAGGGGCAGAAGGTCCAGTGGCCTGCCCTCTTTTTATCTGGGGTTTTTCTCGTGTGGGGGTGGGGGCAGGGATGCCTGGAGTTTTGAACTGAAAGAAAAAGGGCCTGGGTGAGGCCCCTAGCTTTGGTTCTCTTGGTGCTCGGCGGGGAGAGAAGGCTGCGTTCGCTTTTTGGAAAGAACTCATCCCTGTAGAGTCCCGCTTTCTCCAGCTTTCCTCCCACCGTGCCTCAGGGAAAACCCCCGAGACTTCAAGCCTGCTTTTTTCCCTGTCCCGCTGGAAGCCAGGCTGTGGCTGTCCTGCCTACCCACTCCTTGGNTGCCTGGAGTTTTGAACTGAAAGAAAAAGGGCCTGGGTGAGGCCCCTAGCTTTGGTTCTCTTGGTGCTCGGCGGGGAGAGAAGGCTGCGTTCGCTTTTTGGAAAGAACTCATCCCTGTAGAGTCCCGCTTTCTCCAGCTTTCCTCCCACCGTGCCTCAGGGAAAACCCCCGAGACTTCAAGCCTGCTTTTTTCCCTGTCCCGCTGGAAGCCAGGCTGTGGCTGTCCTGCCTACCCACTCCTTGGCCCTTGCTGTGAGCCTTCGCTGCATGCCTGCTGTTCCTGAGAGTCTGGCTGGGCATCAGGACCGGCTGCCCAGGAGGTTTGTGAAGCCTTTCTTCCATCCCTCCCCGACTCAGCTAAGCCGCCATCACCGCGTGCTCCCCGAGCTCGCTCCGGAGCGCCCCCTGCAGCCTCGGGGGAACCATCGCACCCACCCTGCGCACCGGGAGCCACCAGCGCCCCTGCCGGCTGTGACCGTCAGTGCACCCAAGGGGAAAGTGCCTGAGCCGAGAGAAGCTGTCACTGGGTTAATGGTTTATCGTTGTTACTGCCATAGTTATTGTTGTTGGTTGCCTTGTAATACACACACACATACATATATATATGTAAGTAAAGAACTGTTATTCCTATTTCCTCATATCTTTGCCTGAGAGCCCCCTTAATTCCAAAATTATAATAATTCAGGGAGAAGAAGGTTTCATTTTCCATTCCAAGAGAGGCTCCTGCCTTCCTTAGCAGACACCTGTCTGTCAAACCGAGACACCATGTAATCTTCTTTTTAACACATAGGCCTTTCTACAGTCTACTGAGTTTCTTTCCTTCCCTGCTTCACCCCTCTGCTTCTGTTTCTCCTCCCTGTCTACCCACAGCCCTCTACGTTTGGTAAAGCTTAACATACTCTCTAGCTCTTCAAGGTATTCTGTCTATGAATCTTTCTATAGCTCTTGTGTTTATTTGGGAATATTAGTTCTACAGGTGAGGTGCTGTTTAGCCAACGATATATTTTTCAAATTACCATTATTAAAAGTAAATTTCTATGTCTTTAATGGAGAAGACATTAACAGATATGTGAAATTCTTCTTTTTCCCTAAAATCATCTTTTGACATATCATAGACTAAATTCACTGTTAGTGGATTTTGAAGAGTAGCAGTATGAAAAAAACTACTTATTATCAGTATTATATTTGAAAGCATTCACTAAAAAAAAAGTTAATCATTAACATCAGAAAGTCTTGCTATTTTCATGCAACAGTAAGCTTAGTTGGGTTGTTCTGTGACTTTGTTTATACAACATTTGTTTATACATTTTGGTGCTGTAATGTAATTTGCAGCTGTGTAAATAATGATGTTCATAAATACAAGTCAGTTCATTTTTCATTCAGCCTGCTAACTAACTTTTTCTGTTTGCATGAGCAACAAGGTTGTATGAGAACACAGAACACTCTCTTCTGTTCATACAGTTGTTAAAACAAGAAAAGATACCTTTCCTGGTACCCTTGTAATCACATAAATATCCTACCACAAATAATTCCATTCAGTCATTAGAAAAATCTGCAGTCAAATATTAGTTGTGTCTTATGTTATCAAGCATAGGAAAAAAACTTCCCAGGAGCTTGCAAGTTGTCTTAAGCTGACAATGCCTCTAAGTAAGGGGAAAAAAAATCCATTATTGTATTTTAAAGCTTTTATTTATTTCCTAACTTCAGAAGAATTCTTTTAAGCACTATTTGAAATAATTACAATTGAAATTTTTATCATCAAAAGTGGTCTGAAGTAAATTGGAGGTGAAGTGGCCTAAATATAACACTTTGTACTATGACAATGGCTATTCTAGGACCTGACAGTTGTGTAACACATGAATGATTTGAGTTTCATGTCTAGTGACTCCAGATGGTATGTTTGTACTTTTGCTGGGTGTAAATCGGCACAATCAGGATCAACATACATCCAAGAACATTCTACTTTATTTTTTCCCGGTCATAGTTACTTCACCTAGTTATTTGACCCTTTTCACAGCATAACTCTGAATGGGTATGATGAGAATTTCCCAGTATTTTTTTTCTTCCACTATCCTGAAGCTAACAGCAAACTCTACTCATGTTTTCTGGCTCCTTTAAGCTTGCTTCCCCATAGGCGGTATTCTTAGCTCTTGGATTTCAGCGTATTCCTTCAGAAACACACGTGTACTTGCACAGGAGTGCCAAAGAGTAGCACCTGGAACTATGTAAGGAATCCTACAAAGGAATATGATCTACATTAGAATTACTCTGTCAACATCAGTTCCATAATGTTTCATCAATATGAATAAACAAATCAAGCAAAAAAAAAAAAATGTTCACTGATAGGAGGTTCTAATCTGGACTCAGATTTCTAAGTGAACCTATCTCCTTTATGCCTCTGAATGTGCTTATACAACTATCAATCACTAAAATTGTTTCTGTAATATGGGAAAATATGGATCCATGGTTGACACAAAACTTATTTGAGTGGACCACATATATTACCTTACGAAGGAATTAAAATTTAAATTTTCAAATCAAAAATGCCCTTTTTTATGATTTATCTTGAGACAGTGTTCAGTACAGATATCATTGTATTTCTTTGATAATTTTTTTAGAGCAGAGTAGTTTTCCAGTCATGGTCTTTTCTTTCTTTACTATCTTGTAGTAAAGGTCACTTTGATTTTGACAGTAGTGCTCCAGACTCGAAACCTTGCAGTGTATGTGGTTTTGGTGGGGAGCAAGCTCTAGAACAACCTGTCATTATTAAAGTTGCTTCTAAGGAGAGTTATTGTCATTGAAAGAGGTTAAATATTCAAATGCAAATTTTCTTCATAAACAAGTTCCTAGGCTGACCTGAAAATTGGAAAATCATGGCCAGTTTTATCTTGGTTGACCTGTGTTTCTGGGCACTGATTCTAATGCATATGAGAAATGCAGTGAGGTAGACAGGTAAGTTAGAAAATTTTAAACTGTGTGGGCTGATGAGAGGATTCATTCTGTGGTAATGCCACTTTTGGACTTTCTAAGAAATTTCCACAGTTCTGTTCAGAGGCAATATGTATCTGGATGGTTGAAACACCTGCAAGAGATTTACACAACTTTGACTGTCTTTCTTGACACAAGCCATAAAATAGATGCTTTGTCAAGCTCTCAGAACAGATGAAGCTACAGGTGTAACCCATTACAATCATTGCTCTTTTAATAACCATAGTATAGGAGTACAGGAAATATTGTGACTTACTGTGGAGTAACTGCAATACTACAATCTTATTTTCATGACTCTCTGTAGTCCTAGGGTACAGCTGCTCTGGTCTGGAAAAATAGAATGGCTTTGGACTCTCATTACGCTATAAGCAAGACAGCAGGCTTCAGTACATACAGCAAGTAGCTTTTTTTTTAAAGATTTATGTTAATTCAAGAGCGACTTTATTGAACTTCGATTTCTGAGCATGTATTTGCTTGCAACTTAGATAGTGGCTTTTACTGCTGATTTTCTTAATCAGTTAAATAACAGGTTAGTTAAGACTGTATTAAGGAAATCTCAGATATAATGTCACTGAAAAAACAGTGACCTAAGTTGTCAACCTCTCATTTCTTCTGACATGAAATAGCTTCCTAGATGCTGACTATTGCTTTGATTTGCCATGCCAGCATCTTCCTCTTAGGAACAGAGAAGTTAGTGAAGAGAGGAAGGCAATTTTATCTATAAGGAGTAAACAGCAAATGTGTAAGTTTAATCTCTGAAAGCTTACAAAATCACAAATACTGCATACAGAAATGGAATACCTTTCTCTATTGAAAGGTAACACAAGTAATTACTACATTGAAATTCAAATAATGACATCAAATCACATGTGACAACCCACAACATTAAAAAATATTTCCCATACAGATATTTGAAACAAGTAGGAAAAGTGTGCACTAATACCCTTGTTTAGCAAAGTCAAAATATTTATCAGTTGTAAGTTTTCATGTTACAGCCTTGTTTTCACCATGGCAGTTACTTGGGATCACCTGCTGCAGAGTGCAGACCAGCGGGGATTCACTGACCCAGGTCGGAGCTGTGGGCCCAAGAGTGCTTCCCAGTCCCAGGTCCCTCTGCTCCACTGATCTGATAGACCGAGTGCTCACTGTAGCCAGAGAAGGGTGTGCTCCACAGTGGTCTACTGGCTTGGCAAATTTTCCTGGTCTGGACACATAATCCATAGGGCTACTGGATAAATGTAAATAAATCCATCAGAAAAGACAATCTTCCTAGCCCTTAATGTGTAAAAGACTAAATCCTCTTTAATGAATTATTGTTTATTGGTAAGGAACAAACTTAGCAGTCATAAATCTCTTTTTGTGGATAGCCAGCGCCAATTAGCAGATTAAATTAAACTTAGTGTATTCATCCTCGAATTTCTCAGGTAGAAGTTATCTCAGTTTAGTTTAAAGAATAGTTTATAATACTCAATACAAGGCAAATCTGTTTGTCTGAGTCCATGTCTGTGTCTGTGTCTGTGTCTATCTCATTATGTGTGTATTCCATGGACCAGAAAGTACTTGTGCAAAGTCAAAACCACCACCACCACCAAAAGGTTTAATTTCTATTTCCATTATTGGCTCATTCAGAAAGTCGTTCTGTTTTTTTGATTATTACTTTAAATTAAAGTTACTATTTTGACTGCAGAGACAAATATGTTTAGTCCAAAAGACTAAACATATTTGTGTGGCACAGCTTTCTGTGAAATTTTGTATACAAGATTGTTTCTGGATGTTTTCCTGTTGGCATAATACAAGAAGTGAGAAAACTACCAATTGTAAAGAGGCCAAAAGTTTTCTTTTGATCAGTAAAAGGAAGAAAAAAAAGGTTTAAATTTATTTTAAATGTTTTGGATTTGAAGAATGCATTTTAATAACTCACATAGTCTACATGAAGAGTGTAGCTATCTGTTTTCTGATTGAGCTTCGAGACTTAGAATCTGTTTGAAGTTTAAATATTGTATAATCAGGAACACCTGGATTTTATTAACTTTGAATTTTTTAGCAGAACTGGTGAGGTAATGTAACCAAGACAGCACAGCAAAATTCAGTCTCGTTGTAATTCATGGTGATTTGATTCCTGAAAGAACAAACAGCCCCTACTTCTACTTGTGTGATCCAGGAAGTTTTGTCACCGAAATATTAAATTTTCTTACTGATATTACTAACTTGTTATCTGTTCACACAACAGGCGTTTAAGAGTTGAGGCACTGTGGTGACCTGACTTGGCTGACTTCCAGACCCCACCCAGCCACTTTCTCATTTCCCTACCTCATTAGGAAATGGGAAAAAAAGAGAAGAAAATACTTGTGTGTCAAAATAAAGACAAGGAGATCACTTACCAGTTACTGTCCCAGGAAAACTGGACATGACTTGGAGAAAATTAATTTTTGTGGCAACTAAAGTAGAGTTGGATGGTGAGAAGCAAAGGGAAAAATCTAATACACCTCCCTCTTCTTCTGCTCAAGTCCATTGTTGCTCCTTCATTCACTACTTTGCCCTCTCATCCCTCGTGCAGGGGGATGGGGTTTGGTGTCAGTCCAGAACAGCTCCTCTCTGTTTGTCCTTTCCTCATGCTTTGCCATGCTCCAGTCTGGGTCCCTTCCATGAGCTGTGGTTCTTCAGGATAATGCTTCTAAGAGGCTCCTCCAGTGTCTGCAATGATGGATCTCTGCTCTTGCATGATTGTCTCCATAGGCCATGAGGAAATCTCTTTATTAGCACCTGCAGCACCTCTTCCCCCTCCTCTGACTTAGTGTCCTCATGGTAGTTTCTTTCACTTTCCTCCACCCCTCCCTTCTCTCTCTGATGTGCAATGTTTTTGTTGTTTCATAAATACACTTTCTGAGAGGTGCCACCATCCTGACTGAAGGGCTCAGCTTTGCCCTGTGATGGGTCCATTGAAGTGGGCAGGAGCCAGCTGTGTTGGGCACAGGGGCAGTCCTGGTCTCCTGACAGGAGCCACCACTGCAGGCCCCTGCTGCCAGAGCCTGGGCATGGACACCCAGTACAAGGACTGAGGATGTATTACGAGTATCGAGAACTCACACTCCCAAAGTCTCTCTGCTCTTCTTCCCTGTATTCTTCCTCTTTAAAATGGATAACCTGAATCAGATTTTTACATAGCCAGCCTGCACTGCACAGTACCAGAACTAACAGAAGTAGGGAACAAGTGCTGACAGAAAACCATATGAATGTGATGCAGAATGAGAGTTTAGAAGATCAAAGCCCACTGAGATAACTCAGGCACAGTACGCCATGTGGACGAGTTTAGGTGCCAGGCATGGCAGAGCCGTTGCTAGTTCCACGTGAGTCATTGAGTTACCCTGTGTCTCTCAACTGCATTAATAAAATGATACTGGTACTGTGTTTATTGCCCCCACTGGTTATTGTTTAGTCCTTGTCAATCTTTGCTCTGTTCTGTTGAGCAACTGGATGTGGAACCACGTGTAGTTTTATTCATACATAGCAAACAGCATCATAAGGAATCTCAGAGTCATCAGAAAAGAGAATTCACTGTCTGGATTGTTGGATGTCACTGCACACCAGCCCTAGAGGTAATAGTTATCTGCATAAATGCAGAACTCTCATCTATATGTATTTTGTTATGCCCTGTACCTAAGTTCTCCCCCATGTACTTCAGTTTCCTTCAGTCATTCTCTGCTGACAATTCTGAAACATTACCAGCCATCTTGAAAAAATACATTGTGTGGTTTTAGAATACTAGGCCGAAATTTTGTATTTTGTATGAGGTTAGCACATTGTCTCCTCCTCAAGGAGATAGCAGATTTTATTTTCATATCATTTTAATTTAGCCATTCATGTAATGTTCTATGTTTCACTGTATGTTACAAGCAGGAATTTACCAGCAAACTTTTCACAGCCTGCACAAAACAGTCGTACAGACTTCTTGTAATCTAAATCATGAGCTGATCAAGAAGGTACCTCCACTTTGACTTCTAAATTAAATTTAACAGGAAGATTATGAAACACTGCTAAATTCTGACTTTTTTTGACAGGAGGTTCTCTCTTTCAAAGAGAGACTAACTTTTAACACATTCTATTCTGCTTATCTTCTGTCTACTCTGGAGAAGAGATACCTCATTCACGATGGTTGAGAACAGAAAAATTCTTTCCTCAAGGTTCCCTTGCAACTGAAGCTATACATCTGAGGAATATACTCTTCCCTGCCAACTTCTGCATGCCAGCAAACTGCACAAAGGGACATCTCACCAACTTCGACTTAGTCTGTTTATAGACTCTAAAAGACAGCCTTGAAATAGGTCACACACAGGCTAAATCCTTCGATTGTTACCCTCATAGAGACAAAAAATTAATTTCATGTTAAAGTCCAGTTTAATTTAGTCTGGGAACACAAATACCATTATGCATTAATGAGAATTGTGTCATTACTTTATGACATTGCTTTAAACAGAATTAAGCTTTGTGTTTATTTAAGGATTTCCATAGCTTCATGTCTTTGGGTTTATTTTACTTTTACAGACTACATCTGTATTCCCTGGCTTGTAAACTTCTGAGAAAGAATTGTTGTTTGAGCATTTCACTCCAAAATTCTGAGTATTTTTTTTACAGAAGCACAGATTTCAGGTGTTAAATACCAGGCATCCAGGTGAATAAACTAAGGAGATAGGAATAAAATCAGTTGTCATAATTTCTCTAAAAGCCTACATTATACCCAGAGAGTGGTGGTCAGTGGCTCAGTCCTGATGCACAGCAGTGACAAGAGGTATCCCCCATGGGTCTTTGCTAGGACCAGTGTTATTTAATATCTTCATCAATGACAGAGATGAAGAGATCGAGTGCACCCCCAGCAAGTTCTCAGACGACACCAAGAGGAGTGGTGCAGTTGACATTCCTGAGGATGCCATCCAGAGGGACCTTGACAAGCTCGAGAAGTGGCCCAAAGGAATCTCATGAGGTTTAACAAGGCCAAGTGCTGGTGCTGCACCTGGGTCAGGGCAACCCCTGGTGCCAACCCAGGCAGGGGATGAAAAGATCGAGAGCAGCCCTGCCCAGAAGGACTTGGGAGTGCTGGGGGTGAGAGCTGGACATGAGCTGGCCATGGGCACTCCCAGCCCAGAAAGCCAAGTGGGTCCTGGGCCGCATCCAAAGTCCCGTGGGCAGCAGGGGAGGGAGGGGATTCTGCCCGGCTCTAGTGAGACCCCACCTGCAGAGCTTCCTCCAGCTCTGGGGTCCCAGCACAGGAAGGCCATGGAGCTGTTGGAGCGAGTCCAGAGGAGGCATCAAGGTGATCAGAGGGATGGAGCACCTCTGCTATGAGGAAAGGCTCAGAGACTGTTCCGCCTGGAACACAGAAGACTTCTGAGGGACATAATTGTGGCCTTCCAGAACCTGAAGGCAGCCTCCCAGAGAGAAAGAGAGAGAAAGACTTTATACAGGAGCATGTAGTGACAGGACAAGGAGAAACGGCTTCAAACTGACAGAGAGTAGGTTTAGATTTGATTTTAGAAAGAAATTCTTTACTGTGACAGTGATGAGGCCCATCAACAGGTTTCCTAGAGACACTGTGCTGTGGGGTTGTTCAAGGCCAGGTTGGTTGGAACTCTGAGAATCTTGGTCTAGTGGAAGGTGTCCCTGCCCAACACAGTGGGATTGGAATGAGATGATCTTTAAGGTCCCTTCCAACCCAGGCCTCTCTCTGATCCTGTGATATTTGGCATGACAAGAACAAGGAACATATGAATGTTTGGGCACTGTGCTCCCAGATTTTCCATGTTAGCAGCCACAGCTGCTGGAAAAGGGGGTGTCAGAGAATTCACTGGCATTACTGGCAAGGATTTCACAAAGGGCTTTGACTTTTGTTCTTTTGTGTGTCCATGGAGGGAAAAAGATGGCTTATGTAGATTGATTCACATCCCAGAAGAGTTTCTGAAATGAAGACACTCAAACTGAACTGCTTGTCTGGTTGAGAGGAAAAGGTGATTTCTGAGGGGTACTTGAAGCCCTTTCTCTCAGTATTATTGTTACATATAGCATTTTTTAACTATATCTCCATCGTTGCTGTCAAAATTAGCATGCTTGCTCATGCTTCTGAAATTCTCCATGCTCTCCCTCAGGGGAAGCAGATAGAATTATGTGATGTGTGTAAACAGGGATTAATTTAATCTTCAGGCAAATCCACACATTGCTGTGTAGCTGAAGTTTGCATACGATTATGATAGCAATTTAATTAGATACAGTCAGACATCTTGCTTTTTGAAGATACATATTTTACGTACTATTTTTTTAAAAGATTAAATTGTTGTCTATCCTGATTCAACATTAAAAAGATTAAGAAAAAAACAAGTTTGCATTGCAGTGCATATGCAATGGGAAGAAAAGTTGCTTGGAATCTAGGAAAGCGAGTACATTTGATGTCATTCTTAAAGCCTCAGCCCTCCCTGCAAATTGGCCACCTTGCTCATGGATATATGTTGAAACAATATTTATAATTTGGGATACCTTGCATATTTTGATTCTCAGCACTGTTCATCACTTGATTGAGTCACATTTATTCTGCAATGTATGAATGGAGGAATGAAAAAAATCCCTCACATGCCCTGCCAAAACAAACAGAAAAAGCAAACATTTGCTTCATGTGCTACAAGGAGCTGAAAAAAATGTTAGGTACCAAATGTGATACTCTTATATAATTTTGACTATTGTAGCTAAATAATTTCTATCTTAATTTTAAGCCATGTTTGGTTTTGGTTTTTTTAATTAAGGGAAAATAGGAGAGGACATCTGTTGATAAAGTTTTGATTTACTATTTTTGTAAATTGTAAACCAAAGACTGTCATTCCTCTTACTTCCAAATACCAAAAGTCGATCTCAAGTCAGACATAAGTATGATGTCTCTATGACATCTAAATGCCTGAAAAAGCCAGACATAAAAAGGAAAAGAAGCTCCAACTGCATTCCAGTCTGGGATTTAGAGGAAAAAGCAGTTATTTTTTTAATTGTAGAGTCATTATTTTTTCTTCTCAAACAATATGTATGTTATTAGCAAAGGAAACTAAGGCAAATTTTCTTGAAACTTCTATGAAAATGTTGTGCTTTATGTGTTTGCACAGTACCTGCAATATTAATACTGTCTCCTGAAACTTGTGAGCCAAGAAACAGATGTTTAGAAAAAACAGTTTGTCACAAGAGAACACCATGGTAATAATTATGTAACAAGGAAATACTCATCTACCTGATACCCAGACTAGAATTCTAGGATTAGTATTAAAACTAGCACGTTATTGATAAAAATAGCGTTGAGTAAGAATGAAACTGATGCATGTGAAAATGAAATTTGACAGAATTCAAAAAGAAAGGGGGAACTTAGGACTCAGGCCTGACCCTCCTCAAATCAATAAGAAAAAATTGTCTCTGAATTTTATTGGAAGTACATAAATGTTTGCATTCTTTTATTGTTCATCTGCTAACTACAATCTCATTACTTTGAACTGGACTCAAATAAGAAAACAATTTCTAATAAAGTAAGTATAGAGAAATTAAAAATGTGGTAATGTACATTCTGTATTTTTCACAGGTAGATTGTGAATGTAGTGATAACCTATCTTTTAGGTTAAAAACATTATATTAATCTAGTCTGTCAGTTGGGAAAGTGTTTACTATGACATACTTAGGAAATTTATTAATAAATGCAGTGCAAGTAATGAAGAATTGCAGAGTAAGTAAAAATCTAGTAAGAACCAAGTTTGAGCTAGAGTTATTTGTGTTTATAAAGAAGCTGATCATGACACTGGTTTCATTTACGTTTTCACAAACAGCAAGTGGAAGTGTCCTAGTAAATCTTTATGAAGGAGGAAAGAGCTTGAATTTTTTTTGAGGACTGGAATTAAATAGAAAGACTTTAGGCAGCCTGTGGGTAACTGAGGTAGAAAGGAGATGAAATTAAGCAGCACAAAATGCAAAGTTCCATTCTTTGTGACTAATAAAAAATTATACCAGAAGCTGGAAGTTCATCAGTTAAAAATGTCAGAGAAGAAAGCACAGCTACATTAATGAAATGCAGAATGATAGAAGTGCTGATAAGAAAATGGCAAATGCAGTCCTAAGCTGTCTCAGATAAGATATTTCTCACAAAGATGTAGCAGTATTAAAGCCATTTGTCCTGTCCCACTGTAAAAGGGGGAGTCAGGGAGGATTCTTTTTGATAGATTTCTCAGACGAAAATATAGTGCAAGCACGGCAATATTATATCTGAGAACTGTTATAGACGTATTAACGGATGTATACCAGTTACTAATATACAGTTAATAACATTATATTGTTAATTAGTTGGTCAGTTATATTGGAGCTAAGTTCTGAAGTTGATTAGTTATAAGGCAGAGTTAATCTAAGCGCGCACGAAATGTATGCTTAATACTGTGTAATACTCCTATGTAATCACAAGATGGTGACAGCATATGGAAGTTTTAATAGGAAATTTCTAGAACTCTTCCACAGGTGAAATGACATCGCCATGAGTACGGACTGCTGGAACAAGCAGACCAATGAGTTAGAGAGCTGAGAAAATGATTGGCCAGGAACGCTCCGTTGGAAAGAGCCAATGAAAAAACCTCTGGACAAGCCAATGAGGGAGCGGATTGAAAAATGGACCAATCCTGACCAAAGAAAGACTATAAAAACTCTTCTGGTGCTGTGCACCAGGTTGTCTTCTCGTGACGTGCGTGTCCGGGGAGCAACCAGCGTCTCGTGAACACTGTTTTCTCTGTCTTACCGTTGAGAGCTTGGGCTTATCTCAGGCTCCCGCTTTCAGTTGTTTGATTTGATTTGTTAAATAAATCAGTTAACCAGCCTAAGTGACTGACCCGTTTATTTCAAGCTGGGGACTCATCCGGGAGAGCCATGCCCAGAGACAGTCCCGAAGAAGGAAGAAGACGGGAAGACGCGTACCTGGCGGATTTCAGCAGCCTGAGTTCGGATTTCTTCGAGACCATGGACGGTTCACTGGGTATACCCAGGAAAACAACTGACGGCCTGGCAACCCAGAACCCTGCAGGGGGGATATAGTCCTGGAGAATGTGGACCCTCTGAGAGAGAGCAGGGCTCACAAAGGCAGTGAATAAATGCAAGAGGGGCGTGGAAAAAAGGGTGCAAGCGAGAGTGAGGTGTGAGTGAGGTGGGAAACAGAGATTCTCCGAAGTGAGTGCGGATCCCTGAGTACTGCGGTTCCGGTTGTCTGCGAGGAGCCCGTCCGGGAAAAGGGAGAAGCAGCTGTGGTGTGAGAGAGGCACTCCGAGGGACCCCGGAGTGGGAGAAGGGGTGCATGAGTGACAGAAGTACTCCAAGGGACCCGTGGAGTGGGAGACAGAGGAGCACTCGCTGTTAGCCGGCCCTTACCCACAAGTAGGCTCTCGTCTTCCTAGAATAGGAGCTCCAAGGGATGTCTCAGATGAGTGATTTGCAAGGCAGGTGTAGAAAAGTGGCCACCACCAGAACCCTCATGCAGGGGCTCGCGCATGGAGCGGCAGAGGGGAGGGAGGTAGAAGTGTGGTCACTGGGCTAAGACACCTGGAGGGTTAAGCTCCTCAGTGAAGGTTTGGACAGCTGGCCAACCCGAGTCAAGGGAAGACAGCCAAGGAATTAGGACCCTTCAATGTACGGAAGAAAAAACTCTTAACCAGAGACCCACACAGAGTATGGCCACCCGTCAGGGGAGTGCTCCCTACCCAGCAGGAGGGCGGAGACGGGTGCCCGATCGAAGGGGGATTTAGGACCTCAGTCAGTGGTTCCATGCGCGGGGGCCCAGAGACTGACTAAGGGGAAAGAGGACCCTCTCAAGGCAGTAACCGGTCCTGGCTTGCTGCCTGGTGNAAGTCCCCTCACTCATTAGGAGTGGGAGGAAGATTAGATCCTATCTGATAGGAACCCTTGATTTTTTTTAAGTGGGTGTTAAAGTTCTGATTTAAGCTACGACGTCTGTGGGAGACCCGTGAAGTGGAAGTCTAAAAGTGAGGCATGAGACGAGAGTCTTTGGGTCGCTCCCTGGGTGACGCGGTTCTCAATTTGCTGAAGTAGCCATTTTGCTCTTGGGCGAGACACCATGTTATATTCTGTTTCTGTTGTAGTTGTTACTTCTAAGATTGTGTTAAGGCAACCATTTTGTTTATAAGGTATTGCCGTTATTCTGTTCTTAATCTTGTAGTTGAGTTTGGGTCACCATTTCGTACTTGTGGATTGAACAACATAAGGGGGAGGCCCTTACTAGTAATTAACATAAGGGGAGGCCCCTACTGTTGAGTAACGTAAGGGGGAGGCCTTACTAGCGAGTGAATAATATAAGGAGGAAGCCCTTACTAGTGACGTGAAAAAAGGAATACCGAAACAAGTGTCAATCCCCCCCAGAAGTGGAGTGGATGACATTGGCAAAATACTTGGTGACGGTGCATAGTAATGTAAGTCATAGAAGGGGGACGGAAGTAGTCCGGAAGCCATACTCAAGTTACTGGCAGCTTTATAGACTTTATAAGATTTCATGGAATTCTTAGCTTTCAATAATTATATTCACCGCTTGTCATAATTTTTATTTAGACCCCAACTGAGTTAGTTTTCTCCACATTGGACTATAATTAACCAGCTCTTCTGTTTTTATATTTTATGGTCTTGTTAGATTCATTATAATTTTTAACTTTACATAATTGTATTGGCTTTTCAATAATTATTCATAAGCCGCCATATTTGTTTATCCCACCATTTTGTTTTCCCATGGTCTCCTCAGTTTTCCCACTGTGTGACCATTCTGTTTCCCGTGGATGTCTCCTATTTCCCACAACTCCATAACACTATAGTTTACTGTCCTGTTCCCCCACCATTTCTTCTCTTAAGCCCCCATAATTGTCTAGGGTGTCACAGGTTTTTTTAGTCCCTTTTACTTCTCCCTAGTGCTATAACCGATTAACCTTACCCCTTATAATTTTGTACTCTTACCCTCTTGATATTTTAAGTTTATATAAAGTTAAAGCTCAGCCTCTAAGTTAATAGTTAAAAGTTATCAGTAACTGTTAGTTATAAGCACAGGACAGTGCAGTGGTAAAGCCTCTCGTAAGAAGAAGCAGCGTGAAGCAAGAGTAAAGGATATTCCGTCTAATAGTCCTTTGAGAGAGTTCCTAGAGAGCCGGGAGGAGGATGAGATCACAAAGGAGTTAGATAAAATAAAAATGATCCTGTGTAGAGAAACGGTCAAAAGAAGAAATACAGGAGGGTCCAGTATATTGGCCATGGTATGGATCTCAAGATAAGTGGCTATGTGTAGCCTTAAATAAACATGTTAATACTCGAAAAAGTCCAAATGAAGAGGAAATAAAATATGCAGCATGTTGGATAGATTTTAGACACAGAAGTGGAGAGACCAAAGTATATAGAGTCTCAAAAGAGGAGAATAAGGAAAGAAAGATAGCACCAAGGGAAAAGTGGGATCCTTTAGAATGCTTACCACCTCCCCCTCCCCCTCTCCCTCCGGCTCCCCAGTCTCCCCCTCCTCCTGTTGTACAGTTCCCTCCTCCTCTCCCGCCAACTACCCAGCCTCCTCCCTTCACCCTCCCTCTGGAAACCCAGTCCCTTCCTTCACCTTCCCCTCCTACAGTTTCTTTGTCTTCTTCCCCTCCCTTACAAATAGCCCCAGTCCATCATGAAGTTTCACTCATAGCAAAAGGGAAAGTAACAGAAGGAAAGACCTGCTGTAGCCTATTAAATGAAAATACTAGACCTACCTGTAGTTGTGAAGTAGAAGAGCATTCAAAAGAACCATTCATTGAAAGACATCAATGTAACACCAGGTCCAAACTCGTTGAGAACAACCTAGAGAAGAAGAAAGTAGAAAAACTATTCCCTCTGCGGGAAGTCCCTATGGGAGGGATGTGAAGGGGAATTGGCTTTGTGAATGCTCTGCTAACAGCGTCTGAAGTTAGATCTTTTAAGAAAGAAATCAAGTGTTTATTAGAAGACCCGATCAGCATATCTAATCAAGTCGACCAGTTCCTAGGACCAAGCATTTACACATGGGAAGAAATGAATTTCATTTTAGGCATTCTGTTTTCACCTGAAGAAATACGATTGATAAGAGTTGCAGGTATGCGTATTTGGGAGCAAGAAAACTGGCCAGGCCCTCCAGGTGAAGAGAAAATGCCCCTAAACATGCCAGATTGGGACCCTAATGATGATTTGGGGAGAAGAAATATGAAAGATTACTGAACATTAGTTATAAAAGGTATACGTGAAGCGGTCCCAAGAACCAGCAATGCCAAATTGGCCTTTGACAACCAACAAGAAAAAGATGTAACACCCAGTGCATGGCTAAAAGATTAAAATGAAACTTACAGCTCTATTCCAGTGTAGATCCTGAAAACCCAGAAGGACAAGTCCTAGTAAAAACAAAATTTGTAACAAGATCTTGGCAAGACATCAGAAGGAAATTAAAATGCATAGAAGACTGGCAAGAAAAGGGGTTAAATGAGTTATTACGGGAGGCCCAGAAAGTATATTTGAGGAGAGAAGAAGAGAAAATAAAGGCAAAAGCTAAAATAATGGCAGCAGTAGCCAAAGAAAGTAAAGAAAGCAACTGAATAGATAGATGGCAAGAAAGAGAAGGAAATTATAAAGAAGGGTCAAGATCAAGGAAGATGCAGAAAAGTTCCTTTCAAGGAGAGTGTTTTTATTGTGGGGAGAAGGACACATCAAGAAATACTGTGAGAAATGGAAGAAGGATGAAAAAGTCTACCAAGAGATACAGGCAGGGAACATAGAAGAATAGGGGTGTCAGGGGCTCTACCCCCTGGGGGGATCTTTTAAACATCTTGTAGAGCCCTTGATAAATTTGGAAGTCGGTCCTCAGGGGGAAGAACTCGAGTTTTTAGTGGATGCTGGGGCAGATCAATCATGTGTTTCCAAGATTCCAATTGGATGCAAATTGGGCGAACAAAGTTTTAAGGTGAAGGGTGCGAAAGGTGAGTCCTTTGAAGTATCAGTCATTGAAGAAGTTACTATCAAGGGAAACTCAAGAGAAAGTTGCTGTAACCTATTATATATGCCCAAATTAGGTTGTAATCTGTTAGGGAGAGACTTACAAGTCCAATTTAGAGTAGGGGTGATACCCCAAGAAGGAAGAATGATTGCCAAAGTAATGTTGATGAGAGAAGAAGATGAAGGTGAAATAGATGATTGTGTGTGGGCAGGAAAAGGAAGTAAAGGTTTGTTAAAAATAGCACCAGTAAAAATGAAGACGGGATCCAGCAATAAAGATAAAACAGTACCCCATTTCAGCAGAAGGGAGAAGAGGGTTAGCACCAGTAATAAAAGAATTAATTCAAGAAAGAATACTAGAACCATGCATGTCCCAATACAACACACCGATAATTCCTGTAAAAAAGCCAAATGGTACTTATTGCTTAGTGCAAGACCTGAGAGAAGTAAATAAACACATCGTATCTAGGTATCCCGTGGTGACAAACCCCTACACATTATTAAGTAAGCTACCACCTAACCGCCAGTGGTTCTCAGTTATCGACTTAAAGGATGCTTTTTGGGCCTGTCCATTGGCAGAAGAAAGCCATAACTGGTTTGCCTTCGAATGGGAAAAGCCAGATTCGGGGAGAAAACAACAGGTCCGGTGGACCCGCTTACCCTAAGGGTTCACAAAGTCCCTGAATCTGTTTGGACAGGCCCTGTAAAGCTTATTGAAACAATTCAAATTGCCAGATAACACACAAATTCTACAATATGTTGATGATCTATTGATATCAGGAGAAAAAGATGAATCAGTGAGAAGAACCACCATTGGTTTACTGAATTTTTTGAGTAAAGAAGGATTGAAAGTGTTGAAAGGAAAGTTACAATTTGTAGAACAAGAAGTCAAATATCTCAGGCATATCATTGGAAATGGTTACAAAAAGATAAGCCTAGACCGAATTCAAGGGATAATATCCCTACCACCACCAAAACCAAAAAGGGATGTGAGAAAATTATTAAGACTATTTGGATACTGTAAATTAGGGATTGAAAAATTCACTAACTTCATTAAAGTTTTATATGAAAAATTGGTAGGAACTGAGCCCCTTAACTGGACTACTGAAGAGGACAAACAGTTAAATGTCTTAAAAGAAAAACTAATTACAACCCCGGTATTAAGTTTACCAAATTTGAATAAACCATTTGACCTATTTATTAACGCCGATGAAGGAGTGGCTTACAGAGTCCTCACCCAAGACTGGGGAGGGGTAAGAAAACCAGTGGCATACTTATCCAAGCTATTAGACCCAGTAGTTAGAGGGTGGCCGACATGCTTGCAAGCGGTAGCTGCAGCTGCGATACTAATAGAAGAAGGCTTTAAATTGACATTCGGGGCCAGAATGAAAGTACATACCCACCATGACCTCAAAGTGTTGTTAAACCAAAAAGCTGGACAGTGGCTCTCTGACAATCGGATACTAAGATATTAATTAGTTCTATTAGAAAGTGAGAATCTTGAATTGAACACCGCAAAAGTCTATAACCCTGCCCAATTTTTATATGGAGAACCAACAGAAGACTTAGAACATCAGTGCCTGGAAATAACAGACCTACAAACGAAAGTGAGAGAAGATTTACAAGAGGTACCTCTACCCAACGGAGAAAAAATATTCATAGATGGTTCCTCAATCGTAATTGATCGAAAGCGGGCATCTGGATATGCTGTTGTGGATGGTAAACATATGGAAGTTCTAGAGAAAGGAAAATTACCAACGAAGTGGTCAGCCCTATGCTGTGAAATTTATGCTTTGAAGAGAGGACTAGAGATCTTAGAAAGGAAAAAAGGAACTATTTTCACCAATTTAGGATACGCCTATGGCATAACACACACGTTTGGAAAAATCTGGAATGAGAGAGGCTGCCTGAATTCGAAAGGCAAAACTTTAGCTCATGAAAAGTTAGTAAAAGAAGTACTAGAAGCATTGAGGAAACCAGCTGAAATTGCTCTGGTGCACATAAAGGGGCATCAAAAAGGGATCTCACTAGAAGCAAAAGGGAATAATTTGGCAGATAAAACAGCTAAAGAAGTTGCTCTAAAAGGAGAAGAGACAGTATTGTGGTTAGTAGACTGTAGAGAAGAAAAAGATTAAGAAATCCCAATATTTAATGAAAAAGAGCAAGAAGAACTCAAAAAACATGGTGGGACCAGAGATGAAAAAGGCCAGTGGAAGTTGCCAGACAGAAGGCAATTACTAAATAAAGTTCTAACAAGGAAAATTTTAGAGAACCTACATGAGTCAACACATTGGGGAACACAAGCTATGTGTGATCATTTCCTGTGAAGTTATGGATGTGTGGGAATCTATGAAATTGCACAAACATTAACTACGAACTGTACAATTTGCCAAAAAATAAATAAAAAAATAAGTAGAAAATCCACAGCAGGAGGAAGAGAATTAGCAAAAAGACCTTTCCAAAATATACAAATTGATTTTACGGAGCTTCCTCCAATTCAAAAATTCAAATATTTATTATAGTAGACCATCTGATCCACTGGATCAAAGCCTTTCCAACAGCAAGTACTACAGCAAATGCAGTCAGTAAAACAGTATTAGAGCAAATCATACCCTGGTATGGGATCATGAATACTATAGACTCAGACCGAGGCCCTCATTTTACATCAATGGTTTTACAACAGACCATGGCAGCCTTAGGTATCAAATGGAAATTACACACACCATGGTGGCCACAAAGTTCAGGAAAAGTAGAAAGGATGAACCAAACCCTGAAATCGGTTCTCTCAAAATCAGTGTTAGAGACCAAAATGAATTGGTTAAAATGCCTCCCTCTGGCTCTGTTAAGAATCAGGACAAAACCCAGAGCAGATATGGGAGCTTCTCCTTATGAGGCAATGTTTGGCCTACCTTTCCTAACAACTTTGAATAATTTAGGGACATATGAAAAAGGGGAACGTGGCGTAAGTAAAAACATACAGACTGTAGCTACAACTTTAGAAGATTTAAGAAAGAAGGGATACCTTCCCCAAAGCATACCCATAGATTTCAAGATTCACTCCTTTCAACCCAGAGATTGGGTATTGATCAAAGTATGGAAAGAAACACTGTTAACACCAGAAAGGCCCCTTCCAAGTTCTCCTTACAACTGAGACTGCAATAAGGACCAAAGAAAAAGGATGGAGTCACTATACAAGAGTAAAAGGACCAGTGCAAGCACCTGCAGAATGGATAGTGGCAAACTGTACTAAGATGACCCTCAGAAAAGCACCCAAACCGCAAAGCTGATCTATCTCACTGTGATCCATGGTTAATTTAAGATGAAGTTACATGTTTAAAATGTTGTTCATAATGTTACAGTTATTGTTATTATTAATTGTAACCTTAACTTCTGGTCTATTTTCTATTTGTTACAGATACACCAAAAGTCCAAGTTCTTAGAGAATAGAGCATTCCCTGCCTGTTTAGTAATCTGACCCCAAAGGAAACAACAGAAGTTGATACAAAAAGGACAAGAGGGAGTGTCCATAGAAAACAAGGTATCGAGAAAAAGAATTCACTGAGGGTGAGACCCAATGAGGTCTCATTCTTGCCATGAGTTACAGTTGCAAAGTGGGTGGTACCCACATAAGCGCAAAACCTGGAGAATGCTGTGTACTGGACCCCTGTGGTTACTATGGATACTGTTGTGGTTACTGAAAAGTGGTGTCCAGGGGAAACAAGCAGGCCCTTGTGACAAGTGTTATGACCCCTTGTATGTGGGAGACTCCTGGAGTGCCGTCTTCAGCATACATACTAACCCAAATCCTCATTGTATAGACCCTTTTAAGATGCAGACTTGCACGGAAGACAGCAAAACATATTGGCTACTGGAAAATATAGGAAATTTTAAACAAAAGCTAGAAGGAGAATGCCCTATGAAAGAAACTTGGATATATTCAGAAACAGATCCTAAAAATACAGCCGTGAAAGGGGGAGGTCAAAAACCAGATCAAAATAAAGAGAAGTTAAAAGGAGTAATAAAAATTGGGACTGAGGATAAAATTAAGAGTGGAAAAAACTTGTTTCTGGACCTCATTGAGTGTATCAGTCATGAATTTAACCTTTCTAATTGCTGGATTTGTGGGGACACAGATATGTCGGAGATATGGCCATGGGAGGGAACAGCTCTAAGTCCATCAGAAATTTTGAAGTTGTTAAAGACTCACCAGACAGGATGGAACATTCCATCCAAAGGAGATCCAGAAGAAGTGTGGAAATCTTGAAATCCAGAACGATAGGTGAAGAGTGTTTATGGAGAAGAGGAGCGGCATATACCATCAAGGTGGGAGACATGTCATGCAAACGCTAACTAGTGACTAACAGAACTCACAAGTGGTGGATTCCNNGGTGGATTCCCAAAGCCCCAGACCTATATTGGTCTAAAGAAAAGAAAGAAAAATGTTCATATGTACAAAGTGTAGGGCTATATGAGTGTGCCACCAAGAACCCGGACCCATTTACTGGCATACCTGAAATTTCAAAATTGTGGAGTAGGGTGGGCATTGGATCTATAGCCCCCAATTTCTGGAAAGCCCCTAAAGGGTTGTTTTGGTTATGTTGGGAAAGAGCTTATGTTGAGTTATCTGGGGATTGGGCTGGGAGCTGTACATTAGGAATAATTAGACCTTCTTTCTTTTTACTTCCAAGATAATTTGGCCAAGGATTAGGGGTGCCATTATATGATGAATTAGGATGTAAAAAATGAGATTTGATTGGAGGAACCCAAAGGTGGGGAGATAATGAATGGCCTCCTGAGAGAATTATCGAAATTTATGGCCCTGCCACCTGGGCCCAGGACGGCTCATGAGGATATAGAACCCCCATCTATATGCTTAATAGAATTATACATCTGCAAGCAGTTTTAGAAATTTTTACAAATCAGACAGCCCTCGCATTAGATCTAATCTCCACCCAGCAGAGACAAATGAGAACTGCTATCTACCAGAACAGGCTGGCATTCGATGATCTTCTTGTGGAAGAGGGAGGCATTTGCGGAAGTTTAATTCATCAGAGTGCTGCATAGAAATTGACGATCATGGCGAGGCCATCAAAAACATCACTAGTAACATAAGGAAACTTGCCCATGTACCTGTTCAAAGGTGGACACCCCTTTTTAAAATGGGATGGTGGGATAATTTATTTGATGGGTGGAATAAAGCATTATTATTTGGACTTTGTGCATTAACCAGTATTATTTTCCTTCCCTGTTTGTTACCCTGTTTAATTCAATTAATTACAAGAATAGTTAAAAACTCCCTTGAAAAATTGACAGAAGAAAAGATCATGCCATTAAAAGCCGAAAACCAGAAAGATACAGAGACCCTAGACACAGCCAAAGAAACTTATGAAAAATACCAGAAATTAAGAAAATTGTACAGCGTGTACGAAGAATACGACAGCCCAGTTTAATAAAAAGTTGATGCAAGTTGAAACAACATGATCAAAAAATTAGAGGGGGGAATTGTTATTGACGTATTAAATGCTATATACCAGCTACTAATATACAGTTAATAGCATTATATTGTTAATTAGTTGGTCAGTTATATTGGAGCTAAGTTCTGAAGTTGATTAGTTATAAGGCAGAGTTAATCTAAGTGGGCATGAAATGTATGGATGTAATACTCCTATGTAATCACAAGATGGTGACAGCATATGGAAATTTTAATAGGAAATTTCTAGAACTCTTCCACAGGTGAGATGACATTGCCATGAGTACGGACTGCTGGAACAAGCAGACCAATGAGTTAGAGAGCTGAGAAAATGATTGGCCAGGAACGCTCCGTTGGAAAGAGCCAATGAAAAAACCTCTGGACAAGCCAATGAGGGAGCGGATTGAAAAATGGACCAATCCTGACCAAAGAAAGACTATAAAAACTCTTCTGGTGCTGTGCACCAGGTTGTCTTCTCGTGACGTGCGTGTCCGGGGAGCAACCAGCGTCTCGTGAACACTGTTTTCTCTGTCTTACCGTTGAGAGCTTGGGCTTATCTCAGGCTCCCGCTTTCAGTTGTTTGATTTGATTTGTTAAATAAATCAGTTAACCAGCCTAAGTGACTGACCCGTTTATTTCAAGCTGGGGACTCATCCGGGAGAGCCATGCCCAGAGACAGTCCCGAAGAAGGAAGAAGACGGGAAGACGCGTACCTGGCGGATTTCAGCAGCCTGAGTTCGGATTTCTTCGAGACCATGGACGGTTCACTGGGTATACCCAGGAAAACAACTGACGGCCTGGCAACCCAGAACCCTGCAGGGGGGATATAGTCCTGGAGAATGTGGACCCTCTGAGAGAGAGNGTTAGGTGTGATTTCCAAACAGCAGCAGGCGGCGTGTCTCTTCTGTCACCGAAGAACAGGCTGCTGTAGCTACAGGTGCGGTCCTGGAGTGGCTGCGGCTGCTCCGTCGAGGAGGCATTGGAGCACTGGGTTGTTGCAGAGAGGAGATGTCCTGGCGAAGCAGGTCAGGGGAGGTGCAGACAGGGAAGCAGGACCGCAGGGAGAAAAAGGTGGAGGGGGGAGGGGGGAAGCGCCAAGCTGACCCTCCAGGCATGTCCCCGCTCCCTCCATGAAACCCAAAGAAAAACGGCCCCCAATTGTATCACAGTTCACCACTTTTATGTGCTAAGGCTCCTTCCATAGCCCGATTTCCCGGGCATTTTTTCCCAGACATCCGGGCATCTGCCTCACTGGCAAGTGGGGGGTTGCTTGCAGGCCAAACGTGGAAGGTTCCTCAGCCCGACTGGCTGTCAGGAAAAGTCTCCTGGGGACAGGGCTCCCCTCCATCACTTGTACAACTCCTAGAGTAATTTTTCACCCCATGTGCAACACATTGAGGCATAAATGAAAATCAAATTCACCCATTTCACCATTCTACAAAGCACTGGGGAGACATAATTTTAAATACTATATACATGAAAAATGAATTCAATTTCACTTGATGAGGGGAAAAGGAGTCTACTGGAAAGTAAAGAGCACAGCTTGTTTAGATTAGCCAAACAAAGGCTAAGAAGGGATGTAACAGATGTTTATGAATGCAGTGGGAGGGATAAATAAGCTATAATTAAATTGAGACTGGGACTTTTTTAATTCTCAGGTGAATGAGATTCTGAAGTGATCTTTCAGTAGAGGCAGTGTGAATGAAACACAAAATTTCTTTAACAGGTAATAATTACACTGCAATATAGATTGTGATTGCTCGTGATGTCAAAAGACTTAATCTTATAACCCAGGAAGTGTCCTCCAGACCTGTGTTTTTGCACTCAGCAATCATTTCACAGACAATAGGTAACTCCTCTCAGAGTTTCGCGTGAATGTCAAGGAACACATGACAATTTTCAATAGCATATTTACAGTCTACATGTTACTAAATCAAGCACAATACAGTTTAGAGACAAAAACTTTAAAATAAATAAGATATAACCTAAAAAAATTGATTTAAATTTTATGTGAATATTATATCTAGTATATAAAAATTTGTAATAAATAAATAGATTCAAAATAAATAAAAGAAAAAAGAAAGAAGTGTCAGGAATGAGGCCACACTCAAAAAGTTTAAAAACAAATTGGTTTATTAACAAAAAAGGCCAAATTCCTTAAAAAAAAAAAAAACGTATCTGGGTTAGCAGGGATCCGAGACAACTTTAGCCTAACTGGCTATAAACCCAAATCAAAGACCCACAGTGCTGGGTCTTGCCTGGGCTAGTCCCAAGCAAAATAGTTTAAGAAGCAGGCCTAGGATCCCCCAGCACCGGGCTCTGCCTGGGCTAATCCCAAGCTAAGGTGTGCAGAGACAAGCTGCAACATTCAGACCAGGCAAAAACGGCAGGCAAAAGAGCAGCTCTCCCAGCTGTGCACAGGGTTTTATACCCCTCTGGCTCCTCCCATCACCGCCCACTGTCCCGCCTCCCCGGTGGAGGGTGATCTGGGGAGTCTCGGCGAAGTCCACCTCATTGGTTTGAGTCCAAAGGGTGATGTCCGGCCTTTTGGCCAATGGCTCGCTGGCTTCTAGAGGTGAAGTCTCTAGATAATGTCACTGAGATTTTAAGCGGGGAAACTCCCTCATTGAAATTCATGTTGCCATGGAGCTTGCTGACAGGTCCAAGGGCTGACTTCTAAAAAGAGTCCTTTTAGCCATGAGTGGGGTTTCTCCCTTTGGGGCACAGCTAAACTTGGGGATGAGATTAAAAGGCTATCATACGATTTTTCAATAAAATGTAAACTCTTGAACATTGTTTAGAACCTTTAAGTAACATATAACATTTAAACAGTAAAGAACATAAATCACAAACTCCTCTCAAACTCAAGAACTTATTAACAACTTAATTAACTATTAAAAGCATTCATAATTTAAATTAACCACTTGTCACTTAATGAATGTGAAAGCCAAACTCCTGATTTCATGTCTGACAGAAGAACACACCTTACTTTTCTCCTGATCCCAAAGTCTCCCTGCCAAAATAAATAAAATGAAAGACTACTCTGACATCTGAATGTTTTTCATGACAATGAAGACGACAGTTCTGCTCTCTATAAGCATTCAGCTCACATTGTAAACAAAACCGATTCCAGCACACAGAAGGGACTGGATTACTGTCCTATTGCCTCATCTTCATGCTAATCTGGATAATGCTTTTGAGATCTTTGGATTCTGTGTTTTGTCCTGTATATGCCCCATGTATGCTTATATGTGCTGAATATACCTCTCAAGTTCAGAAGAGTCTGCTGGGAAAATCTCCTGGATGTCTTTAAGGTATAGAGACAGAAGATATATCTTTCAGTGGAGGCTTTTTCAGCTTTGAGGATTGCTTATTGCATACAAGAAAATCTCCCTCTGCCTGGAAGAGCTTTTCTCCCTGGCTGACAGTTGCCATCCAAGAGAAGTCAACTTTTAACATGGATTAATCTCACCCAGTCATTCAGGAAATCAAGGTTTATACACACCAAACACAGGCCTACAACAAGATACATTGAAATAAGATTCTTTCAGACAGCAATTAGCTTTGAAAAATGCTTAAGCCATTGAAATTTAAGGTAATCTAGATTTCAGTCTCGTGTTTTTAAAGCACCAGCATTGAGTGTTTGAATGACATTTTAGCCTCCAGATTTATAAATTTTGCAGTCTCAGGTAACATAAAGCCCAAATACTACCTGATCTCTTTGTTTGAAAGTGTTTTCTCCTAATGAATGAAGATCCTTTTTCAGTATATTCATCTTTAAGTGGATACGATCTCCCTCATTTGCAATTCTATGCTATCCTCTGGATTTTTCATTGCAGTGCTTATTTTAGTACCCCAGGCATATGAACTTGGCATCTTATCCCCCATGCCAGCATGAGCTGATGTTACAACCCTCTGGTTTGTTATGGACTATTTTTGCCTCCCTCATTTCTTTTGTTTTCTTATTTCTTCAGTATCAAGTAAGTTTTGATTTCATAACAAGGGTGGTTATTCTATGTGTGTCTTGCACTGGTTCTATGTCTCCTTTTCTTCTTCTTGGACCTCGTTTGGGAAGAACTACTTTCTGGAAGTGACAAGTCTGACAGTTGAAATGTCAGCACAGCATCTTATAAAGAAAATAATTAAGTACAGAATACATACCCTGGCTGTGGAAGTCAAACTTAATTTTTTAACTGGCTGTGGTCTACTTATAGTGTGCAGGAAATAAATGGCAGAGGAGCTCTGCTTTATGCCACTGCTTTACTTAAAATCATATCTTTGGTGCAATGTAAACACAGACTTACAATATTATGGGAATGAGAAGCTATCACTTAAACATATGTTGTATATTTTGTTTCAAAAACTATTATATTTTTGCTCTGGTTTTGAGTACCAGAGTATGCACAGGGCTTTAATCTCATAACTCAGATCAGCCTTCCCTTCAAACTCGCCCTTGTTTTTATCTGTGGTTTTTGTTTTTTGGTTTTTCGGGTTTTTAATCTGAAAAAGTTGCTACAGCAATATTGAGAAAGTTAGGACTGAATTATATGAAAATAAGAAAAAAACCCCTAACTTTTCTTTATTTCTTTCAGCCAAAGTGTGACATTATGCATAAAAAATGAAGAACTTATTCTCTTCCACAGAAAAAAATTTTTTGCTGCTGTTCTAAAATTATTGTAAGTATCTCATGTTATATGCAGTTTCACAAGATCAGCCAGAAGTGTGGTCCAGGTGGAAGCCTGCAATTCTATAACTAGATATATTTCTCTGTTGGAAGTGGGAGTATGTCTATTATATTGTCATCTTGGGTATATGTTTAGTGTAATAGCCTCATATTACACTGAAATTGTCTTTTCAGTTGCAGTGTGGGTAGGCGACAAGGGAGGGAATGAAGAAGTTTGTCAAAATGAATAAGTATTTAAGAAATTTACCTCTTAATTGATATGCTACTCAGATTTCTCCAGCTACAGTAATGATAGTGGATAGTGATGTATGGAAGTGAATAGTTTGGTCCAAATTATACAAAACTGGCATTTTTCTAAATTTAATTGATTTTGACCTCATGAAATACATTAATTGTGCAAAATAGGGGAAATTTATCTTATTTTCTTTTTTTTTCTCCCCGTGGGCTTAGATGGTACACTAAAAATGTCAGCAGACCTCCTGGAGGCAGCAGGTGAAACTCATTTCAATTTTAAAACTATATTAATTCTGAGTGAAATCAAACTTATTCTCACATATATTAAGGCAAGCAAGTCCTTGTGAAAAATCGCAGATTTTTAATAAGTGCATTTCCAGTGGTTCCATTCCACTCCGATAAACTCATAAATCTGTTGCTGTCTTTCATCCATTATGGATTTATCAGTTCATGTGAGTAGATGTGACAGCTGAACACTGCTGAAATCCATACAGCAATATCTCTGTTACCATGATAAATGCAACTCGGGCTCAAAGATGAGCTACTTGGTTTGTTGAGGCTTTTCGACTGTGGTTTTGTTTTGCTTTGTTTAAAGCATGACTTAGACTATAGGAGACAGGGGAAATAAAACCTGGGTTTAAAAGAATATTTTGTATTCTACCTCCTGTCTTTGAGACTACAGTCAATGAAAACCACAATTTCATCGTCACAATATCCCCACATTTTCCTTCAGTTAGCATTTAAGAGAGATACGAAAATATAACTTTGTTTAAAACATTATTTGCCATAGATATAGGAAGGAAGATAAATATTACTCACTTCTAATATTTAGATAAAAGTCCTATCCATGTTCAATAGCATCTATAGAACTCACTATACCTGTAACATATGGGCTTTCCTTCCTTGTAGTGATGGCCACATGACTATCATTTTATAAATACTGTAAAGCTACCATGTTAAATAATGGAATGCCCTAAGTGATTTTTGGAGTAAACACAGCATTCAGTACTCACAGTCTCTATGGGATAATTAAAAATAAAAAAAAATTGTGGAAGGTGCCTTGCTGTTTATTAGTTTGGACTGTAAATTGTGAGAACGCTTTTGATAAATTACACATGCACACAGCAAGGAGAAAAGTGCCAAAGAATGCTAATGGAGGTGTAATCAGACTAATAAGGAGAACATTTGAGGTCCACAATTTTGCACTGAGAAAATTCTTCGGAAGTGAAATTTTGAGCAAGTAGAGAAAGAATGGTGAATTTATTTGAATGTTTCCAATTTTATGACAGTATACAAACACAAATCACTTTTCAAGGCTGCTGAACAGATGTTTAGGAATTTTCAATAGCACTAATTTGCGTCTATTTTTTCTTACTGCCACTCATGTAGCTCAGTCATTTAAATGCTGAGTAACAGTTTTCCTCCTCAATTCTAATGATGCCCTTTATAATCCTCTTTTTAATGCAGTGCCTGAACTTTAGAAAGGTTGTTTGCTGCCAAATGTCAGTCCATTTGAAGATGTAGCAATGAAAACCCTCTTGTTTTATCAATTTTTCTGAATAAAATGCTTGTGAACCAGTAAGATTGCCAAGTCTCTGGCTTCTGTTTCCTGATAATTATTTTTAAAAAGGGAATAAAGTAAATCTAATAAATAAAGCTCTTCTGACCCACTCTCCCACTAATATCAGGGCAAACCAAAGTCTTGTTATTAAATTTAGGGGGAGAAGAATCCGATTAGGCATCTTCTACTTCAGTAGAAAAGTCAACCTAGAAGCAGTTTTATAGAGAACATACCTGCTTAGCAAAGACACAAGAATTCATAATTGTAATGTGACGCAGACTTGACAGCATTCAACACTGCAGGATTTACCTAGATGAACAATTTATGTCCACTCCCAGTTTAAACTTTTTTTTTTTTTTCTTAGCAGGGAGAGTTCAACAAACCACAGAGATTTATCCTGGTACAAAATCACATTGGCAAACCCTGCTCTGCATTGATATTTTTGTTGCTATTGCAGCATTTATGCAATAAGTACTTTGAAATGGGCAAGAGCTCTAATATAAAAGTGAATGGAGAGATTGTTTTATTTTTTAATGAAGTTTATTTTGGTGCTGCAGGGCTACATAATTGTGGCAAGTTTTTCTGTCCACTCTGGGCAGTTCACATTCAGGTAGTTTTCAAACCTTGGTCTAACATTGGTTTTTCCTGTATTTCATAGAAGGCACTAGATTTTTCTTCTATGTATAACTCCTCCAGGCACCACTGAAGGCTTATTCCTATCACAGAAAAACGGTGCTCTGCTTTTCTTGTATCAGTTTGGAGGGTGTGGAGAAAGCATATTTCTTTTCTCCAAGACTCTCTGGCTAAAGCAAGCACTCATCTCTCATTTCATTTGAATAATCTCTCTGTAAACACCTAAAAAGACCACAAGGGTTTTTTCCTCTCTTCTGCTTGTGGGGTGGATAAGAAGAAGGCTCTAATGGGATAATGAGGATCAGTCTCATTGAAAATGAGAACTGACTACTTTGAGGAGTACAGAAAAAACCAGAAATCACCCGATCAAGAACTGTGCAGTAATCTCTGTCTAGAATAAAAACAAAATGCTCATGAGAAACAAAAACACACTGCTCAGTTCCTTCTATAGTTCAAGCATAATGCTGGAATAATACAATCAGTGCTTATAGTTTTAGTTGTGTCCTTGATGCAGAGCTAAGGGAGAAAACCTTGGCAGTGTGGGAGCTCTTGATTGAGCGAGGTCTTTAACAATGTCCTAGCTCTGTCTCTCAGACAGCAGAGCACTCATGAAGCTTTACTATATTTAAAAAGTTCTAAATCCTCTCAAATGCCAAAATATTTGGTGTGTGACACAGGAAATGTCTGCTACCACTTAAGAAACTTCAACATGAATATTTGTTGTCGTCAAGCTCCGGTGAACAGCCACGTAAACAGAGAACTGTGAGCCTGTCCTCATTCTCCTGACTGAGTAAGCTGGAAGGGGTGGTGGTGGAAATAAGTGGCTATAGACACAATGACTTTTGCTTGCCACCCTGATTACACTTGTCCTTTCTCAGGTTTTACATGACATGCCAGCCCAAGGGCTAGCTGTGAACTAATTTGTTTTGCAGCTGAGGTCCAAATAAGATTCTCTACAGAAGGATTCTACTCATGAGCCTCACTGGACAAGGATATGAAAGGGAGAGGATGTTTGTCCTGACCACTGATCTGTAAGGGAGTTTTGCAGCTACTTTGGTTAACATAAATGTTGGTCGCAGATATCCCAGGAGTCTTTGTGCAAATCCAGATCTCAGCTGCCACTTTCCCCCACTGCACATTGCTACATAAAGTGTACCCATGCCCAAGATTGAACCATATTCCTATATTGTCTCTTTGAAAAGCAAGTCACTTGCCATTTGGTAGCTCAGTTTTCAGACACTGCTTTGCTTTGATGGTCTTTTTTGATTACAGCCTTATGCAAGTCACTGATCATAGATGTCCGTGCTTGTGACAGAATGATATGGTGTGAAAAAGATGAAACAGCAAGCTTGAAGGAAGTATTGGCTAATGATACAAAACTAAATTCATAAACCTTAAACCATCTCTTTAATTTCCATAATCATCTCATAAATTCTTACAGAAATATTAAAAATCTGGGTTCAGATTTCTATAGCACCTTGTGCCATCTGATTAAAAAAGAGATGAAGAATGTTTCAGTGTAAGCTAAAGGCTTCATGTATACTTCACACTCGCTTTGCTTAGGTTCACACATGTAGTCTTACACCTGAGTAAACTAACATGTCAAGTAACAGCCAGTGAGTTTTCTATTACTTTGAACATGTCTCCTATGTGTTCTTCAGCTAACCTTAATATGGTATGTGATTAGACAGTTCAGTAAAAATCTCAGAGTGTATTAGTTATCCATAGTAATAATGCAATGGAAAATAGTTCTGCCAGGAAAAAAAAAATTCTCCTATGAAAACAAGTATCTTGGTTTCATCTAAAGACAATGTCATGGCTTAGGCCCACAACTATGCCCCACAGAGCCACTTACTCACACCCCTCAAATGGGGGAAAGAATCGGAAAAGTGAGAAAATTCATCTGCTGAGATAAAGACAGTTTAATAAGCGAAGCAAAAGCCATGCACACACAATCAAAACAAAACAAGGAATGCACTCACCTCCTACCTATGGACAGGCAGGTGTTCAACCATCCCAATGGAGGCCCCAGTGGAGGGGCCCCATCACAGGTAACAGTGACTTAGTACAAATGCCATCACTCTGAATGTCCCCCTCTTCCTTCTTCTTCCCTTCAGCTTTATGTGCTGAGCATGACAGCACATGGTTTGAGATATGCTTGTGGGCAGTTTGGGTCAGCTGTCCTAGCTGCATCCCCTCTCATCTCCCTGCATACCCCCAGCCTATTCACTGGTGTGGTGGGGTGAGGAGCAGAAAAGGCCTTGATGCTGTGTGAAAACTGCTCAGAAGTAATTAAAATATCCCTGAATTGCCAACACTGTTTTCAGCACAAATCAAAAAGATAGCCTCATTTAGCTGCTAGAAAATTGACTCTACTCCAGCCAAAACCAGAACAGACCATTATCCTTTGAAAATGTTATACCCTGCAGATAATGTTGACTCTAATAGATGGCAACTGAGAAAATTTAGAAGACCTTTTTCTAATCAAAGTACCTCAGTTATCATTTTTAATGATTAAACAATGCTTTTTTAATTTTAAGCCCTTACTTTTTAGATGTTGTCTTGGTTTGAAAGACAGGTGTCTGCTAAGGAAGGCAGGAGCCTCTCTTGGAATGGAGAATGAAACCTTTCTCTCCGAATTATTATAATTTTGGAATTAAGGGGCTTTCAGGCAAAGATATGAGAAATAGGAATAACAGTTCTTTACTAATACATATA
>VWZW01007544.1:145741-181242 GCA_013397115.1 Edolisoma coerulescens
CCGATCCAGCCTGCCGCCGCGGTCCCCGCCGCGGCCCTGTGCAGGGTTCCGCACCTCCTGCCCGAGCGCCCACCCCCTCACCTCGTGTCCGGCCGCCCGTCGCCGCGGGAGCTGCGCCTGTGGAGCCGTGCCGCTCCGAGAGCTGCGCAGGCTCCCTGGCAGGCTGCGTGCACACACCCCGTTGCGTGGACGTCAACGGCACTCTTTCTCCCTCGCTCTCCGCATTCCTTTTCCATTTTCCTTCCTCCTGCTCTGTCTTTTCTAGCCCTCTTTAGTAGGGTAACTCCTTTTTATTTCATTTTTTCATTACCAGTAAATGGTTCTCAGGTGCAATATTTGTCTTGGTTGACTTAATTTCATTCCAGACAATCTATTTTTAAAAGAACTCCTCGCAGTTCCCCACAGTGGAATGCAACAGGGTTAAAAGAAATAGTTCTAACCAAAGAAATCATTTTCACAATAAATGTTAGAGCATATGTTAGCGCAGATTATTTTCTCTGTGATAATTGTATTTGAAATGTTTTCATCTTGCTTTTCCCAAGGTTGATTGTCACCTTTTTGATTGATGCTTATGCAATAGCAATTTTTCTTTTAATTTTTTTAATTTCGTTTTTTCTTCCCCAAACTAGATTATTGAAGAGAATGAAATCTTATTGCATGTTACAGCCAAAAAACCTTAGCAGCACTTTTGTAACTAAAATAGTTATCTGTTTATTGATGTTTTAAGAAATGATCAGCAGTAAATAACAATAAAAGACAGTTCAGCCTCCAGCTGACTGATTGTCTGATGTCAATTCTATTTGACACAAATGAGGAGTGACGCAAGTAATGGATAATGGTCTCCAACAGCAAGTTAAATTTTGAGGCACTGTAAGTGAAGTTACATTTAAAAAGTGTTTAGGTGAAGATTAGACATTCGTTTTCAAAGCGGGGCACCATTTTCTAGTCACAGAGTTTAATTCCACTGTAACTGCTGTTACGTTATCAGGGATTAACACTATAAAATCAATACATAAATGAAAGTGTCTCTGGATGAAAGGAAGAGCTATATGCACCAAAATCCTGTGTTTTGGTTGTCTTGGGCTAGAGGAATCTTCCCCATTGCTATGCATGCTGAAGCTAGTTTAGTTAGAAGTAGGAGATGTGAGAAAACAAAAATACTAGGGTGAATTTCTAAGCAATATAAACCAAATTTTTGGTAAAGTTTCTTGTATTGAGTCTGAAATTTTTCATAGGAGGGAAAAAAGTGTATACTTCTACATTTGTGAGAGCCAAATCCAAGAGTATGTCATCCAAATCCAATCAGTTAAATCAAATTATTAAAAAAGGCTTGCTAGAAGCAGCCCAAACTGTTGAAACATACTTGTTGAGAGGACCAGAAGACATCAGTAGATTTACTTGCAAATTTTCAGTTGGGAAGGGAATTAGAGTCTTAAGTGAATTAAAATATTTATTTGTTAGATAAAGATAATTTTAGTTGTGAATAAGTTAATTTATGGACACTGGAATTTTGATTGCCTCTGTTAATGACATGAAGTCATTAAGAGGTTTTTTCAGTCATTAGAGTGAGGAATAAAATACATTTTCTTCCCACTTGTTCTTTTATTGCTTGTCCTATTAATTGTTCTCCTGTCTTCTCATCCTATCCATGAGGTGACCTTATCTGGTGACAGCTTCAGGAAGAAAACACAAGATCTGAGGCATGAGCATGGCCCTGCAGTAAGGGGGTTTTTTCTCTGGTTGAATGGTGCTGCCTCTCTATGTCTTTCCTCATGGTGTTTGGATCAGCACAGGCGTCTTTGTTCAGAGAGCTGGGTTTCTCTTCAGAAGACACCTGCTGTTTAACATTATCTGAAAATCCAGTTACTGTATGAGGATGTAGAACCAGTTTGCTGGCGCTCAGGGTTGGTACAGTGGCTGGAGATCTCTCCAGCCAAATGATGGTGAGGTGTTGGAGCATGGGAGCAGACTGACTCTAAACTGAATCTAACCAGGTCAGACATTTCTTCCACAATGACAGGATTTTCAGAACAGGATGTACAGCAATACCCTTAGGATTGCTAGCTCATGCTGGGGGTCCTTCACTGGTTTTAGAATAAGCAAAGCTAATACATATTAATTTGCCTGTCCTGGTCTGAAGGGATTTAGCCTCGAATACCTTTCAAAAACTAGCAAAATTCAAGTTAATCCAGAAACTGTGGTGTAGCTTCGAAGGGTGTTGTAAAAATGACGGTGTTGGCATTGAGTGATACCAAGTGACAGTGACTAAGGAAGTTTGGCGTCTGTTTTCATCTGTGCTGCTGATGTGCTTTGCCATTTTGCCTTTCTGACTTCAATGTCAAAATAGAGATTATGATTGGTGTATTGAAATCTTCAGGTAAAAGGCTTTACACAATTGAGAATACCACTCTGGTCAAAGATAAAGTAAATTGTACTTGTTAATAAAATGTAATTGTGTATTTTTAAAACTACCTACTTGCTACTGCTTTGTGATCTGAAAAACCACAGTGTTTTTCAGATCACGAGTAAAAAAACCAATATTTTTTTTATTTCATTAATCCATTTCTGGCAATACCAGTTTTAGTTCTGATTGTATCAAAATTCTTCAAAACCAGATGTATAAAGATGCTGGGGTTTTTTTGAAAGGGATAAGCAAGGAAATAAAAAACCTGTAGGAAAATGTAGCTCTCAGATAAGAGAAGAAATTCTGCTTTTGCTTATATCCATGACATTTTGAACACCACTTGGGAATTTTGTTTCTGTGTGCTGACCAGGAAGATGTTAGCTGAAAAGCAAACTGCTGTATGTGAGTGAGGGGAAGCACAGAGAATATGAACAACACACACAAAAAAAAAATAGGGGAAAGGTTAAAGTGATATTTACAATCTGTCTTCTCTGGGAAATACTAAAGCAACAGCTTATTTAAAATGTTGCCAACTGGATGTTTTTTTACAAAGACATGAACTTTTTTTTCCCCAGTAAAAAGGGTTTATTTCATCAGAAAACAAGTAGAATAATGAAGTTTCATGAGTTTTAGTCATTAAACAGAGTCAAAATCACACTCTTTTCATTTTTGGTCTTTCTAAATTTTTTTTGGAAGCCTTTAAACATTTTTTTTGGTGTGTGTCTAAAACCTGAAAGCCTTTAAAATGAGCTTGTGATTTGTTTTCTTGACCCCTACTATGTGTTACTTGGGCACAGGTCTCTTGAAGAACTCCTTCTTTGTGATCTACTAATGGTTTTGGCTTTCGTTCCGTTTCTAAACTTAGGCTTGGTATAACTTTTCTCTCTCTGAAAGGGTTTTGGCTGTGTTCTTGCAGTGTTGGCCAAAAAGCAACTCTTCACTTGCAGTCAAAAAACCAAAAAAAGAATATAATTGGAGGTCTTGTACTCTTTACTTCCTGTGTAACAATTTGCATTGAACTGAAAATAGTAACCTGTCTTTAGGAAAACTCTAAAAATGTAAATGTTCAGTAAACAGAAAATAAAACCACAGCAGGCACAAATACAGTTCAAACATTTATGGATCATGTCTGAAATGCTTTCTTTAGTGTATTGCATGAGTTCCAATCACCTCTAGAGTCATCTGTTAAAATAAAATGAAATATATTCTAGAATTGCTGTAGAATTTTAGGCTCAATTTTTTCCCTGCGTTGAAACGATGAAACTTCATTAGATTTGACTCTTTTATTTAAAAACATTTTTTTCTAAAAATTGGAACCTTGCAGTGAACATTGGGCTGAGGTCCAGCTACTTTTACTTTTGCTGTGAGAAATGAGCTAAGCCATATCCTTTGGATTTCCACACAGACACAGTTTCACTAAAAAAGGTTTTCAGCTAAACATTATGATCAAATGAAGTTTCTGCTCCTGATTGCTGTCCCTGAAGTTGTTATTCTTTTGCTGCTTAATTTTGAGTTGATATTAGAACTGTTATTGCTTGTGGTATCAATTTACAACTTAGTTTAAATTTAGTATGAAACTTTTCAGATACCATTTTTATCTGCTGATGATTTATTGGACAAACTCTGCTTGATTAATGCATGATTGCAACACTTCTTTCCTCACTGACAAATTGCTTTCCCACCAGTGGTTAAAAAATGATTGCTTTTTGCTCTTAAACACATACTCTGACATCTCAAATCTTAAATTAATCCAAAAGAAGAGAAAAATAGTCTATGAATTCCTCCACATCAAGAAGCTGTGGTGTTTACTCTGAAACAAAATAACCCTTACAGTGGGAACTGAGATGCACTTTTGTCTGTCCATAGTGCAACAGCCATGTTGCTGAGTCTTAATGATTAGAATGTGGATTATTGTCTGATAAGCTTGTTTAGAATTGGATCACTGTAATAGCAAGAGAGTTAAACTGCCTTAGAAATATGGTATCTTTTTTCTCTTCTTATACATTTATAACATTCTTATACCATTTATAATTGCTAGATTGCAGTTGAGTGCATGGGGCACAACTATCCTTAGAGAATTGTGGCTTTAATTCAAAAAAGGAATCATATAATAAGTAGGAGTTATCACTACGAATATAAGAGTTGGAAATATAGAAGTAATGGTATATCAGGGCTGACATTAAATAAATTACAAGCCTGAAGAATAGCTACAATGAGGGTAGTAATGAACAGCAAAATAAAATGGAAATTTGGTTACAATTTAAGGCGAGGTTTCAGAGAACAGCAACAGTATACAATTAGTTCCTGAAAAAATGTGCACGTAGATGAATTGTTCTCATCTGTAGGTTTTGCAACTGTATAGATATATCCAGCAGAGTTCCTATCTTTTAGAATTGGGACCGCTCTCTTAGGAGGGAGACTTGTATGCCAAAAGCAAGAACTTGCTCATTAATTATTTAAAAAAAAAAAAAAAAAAAATCACAAAAGTCTTTGCCCCAAGACTTGTGAAGCCTAAATCCAGCGAAACTACCATTTGATGGAAAAGAGTACAAAGTAGTTATCACTCCTGCAATGACTTCTTTCTTCTTCTTAGCCATCAGTGCTTCACTGAGAGAGGGTTTAAATTATGGAATCAAGAAGTATTCTGGAGGTTACATGATTTTATAACTGGTCTTTTCCACCTTTTACAGAAAAATGCCTAAAGCTATTTTCAGGAAGTGCTATTTTGGACTATGAATATGCCGGGGTGATCTCGGCACTTAAAGCTTTAATTTTTATTAGTCTTCCCTGAGATTCAGATTTAAGCCACTGCTGTCTGTAAAGATTCTGATTTTCATAAAAAGGTTAGAAATTTTGCATTTTTTAGAACTTCTGTAGAGCTGGACACGTCTGTTTTCCAATGGCACTATAGTCCGTGTTTCCACTCCTATTTTTTACCATGCAGATGTTGCACAGCATGTGGGGGATAGCTGAATGCTGAAGAGCTTAATGGAGGAAAACTTCATGTGTAGAAGAATAATTATGCTTAACAACATTCTTGAACTGAGTAGGAGAAGTGGGACAAGACAGGCTGTTTTTGTATTCCCTTTGTAGTCTCTTAGAAATCTATTGGTAAAATTAAAAACATTTTGCCTTTACTGAAATAAATAAACTCCCATTGACTCAGCAAGGGCAAGACTGTAAGTTAAATGTCTTATAAATAACAATGGGTGAAAAATCTTAGCTATATGATAGCTGTTCATATTAATTGATAAATTTGGATATTATGCTCTAAAAATGCCATAGCAAATTTGGTCTTCTGCTGTAGGTTTTGGAAGAATTGTTTCAGTTTTACAACCATGTAAAACTTACCAGTGTATTAGAGCAAGAAGTATTCCACAGGCAAGACCGTAAGGTGCACTCTATATTATTCAGACAATGTAAGAACAGGAGCTCAAAAATCTACCTGAACTTCTTCTGGTAAGTCTGTAAAAAGCATCTTTTAAGCAAAGAGAGGAATAAGATACTATATTTATGCAAGAATATATTCTCTTCATGGATAGAGTCTGGGAAGAAGTCAGCCGAAGAAATTTATTAAATAATAAGATGCCTGTGGAATGTGAGTTATGTGAATTTGCAGCAGAAACAAAACTACCTTTTAAGCACATGGAGACTTGTACCAACTCTCCCATGATTTTTTTGATGGGAAGCTAGGTGATATAACAAAATGATACATAAATTAACTTGGATCTCTGCCTATACTTTGTCCCAGACCTCCTGTTCCTCCTGTTCCTATTCCAGGAAAGCCAGGTTTCCCTGGCTCTTCTGAAAAACGTAATATTCAGAAGAGGTTAACAAATTCTGCTTCCTTAACTTTGGTGCTCTCGATGTCCTAGGGAGGCACTGTGTCCTCGATTATTGTGTTCCATGGCAGCAGGTAGACAACCCAGCCAAGTAATCTTTTCCTACACCCTGCTGCAATCACTCTTTCACTCATGGACAGTATTATGCTTGTGTACCAGAGGACACCACATATATTTAAAATCCGGAACTGCAAGAGAGATGTCATTATTTTTATATAGAGCCATTTATCACAAAGGAAAACTGTTGGCCAGTGCTCCCCTGCTATATATATTCCTGTATATATTTGCTTCTTAATGAGAACTAAATGCTAATGGGGCAAATGCCTCCTGAAACCCAGCCCACCTTTTTTTTTTTAATGGTTTGCCAAATGATCATCATATAATAACCTACTAATCTGTGTAGCTAATAATCTACTAATATACCCTTCTAGAGCCAATTGACTTTTTTTCTTCTTTTGCAACAAAACTACTGCTGTATCTTTGTTTTTGAACTCTTTGCTTTTTAAAAAGTAGAATTATGTTATGCAAATATCTTAATAAAAGTGTCATATTCTGGATTTTTTTTTCAACTTCTTAAAAAATCAGTGAGAAAATCTGTGGGGATTGAACTCCAATTAAGGGGAAGAAAGTAAAAGGGGGGCAAAATACCTGACAGAGTAATTTTTTTCTCATATTATGGTTTTTACTGGGAAAGAATGCAAAACATTGCATTTAATTTTTATTTACTACTGTATAATAATAATATGGTCAGCCAGTTTGTAAAAGAAAGAGGAAAATATAGAAAAAAGTTTATTGTAAATGTAGAGTTGAAGCTATTTTTTAAGGTGCTTCAAATATTTTTGGTTTTTCCTCTTTTTTTTGTTTTAGTTTAGCAGACTACAGTATTTAATAGAGAAAACTTCGACTTGTATTTTAATGTCACTTTACAGCACCAGCAGCAAATACAGCAGAATATTGAGCAGTCATTTAAATTGTATATTATTATTTTGTAAGTAACCTTACTGTAGCTGCCCTGGTCACTCCCTCCTATGAAAACAAATTCTACCCTTTGACAAGACCAGCATCCTTGTACAATATGCCCTTTGAGGAGCAGTTATTTGAGAACGTAAATCCAACCAATATAAAACTTTTGTCAGGTACACTGTCTAACCACAATATTTAGTCAACATTTACTTCAGTGAATTTTACATACTGTTTTTCCAATGCCAAGTTTCTTTCCTTTCGTCTTTCTGGAGTTCTTTGACTGAAACAGAAGGAGCATGTGTGTACAGGGTAATGGTTGAATAAGTAATCATTGCTCCAGATTAAATGAGTTTTTGTATAATGGTCTTTTGATATAATTTAATCACAGAGATGTATTTCTACTTCATCGTAAGCCTATCTGATACTTAACAACCTGTAAACCTGCTCTACATATATATTAAGATAATTTCTCTTCTAGGCTTTTCTGCTAGGGAGTTTAAGAAAAATTAAAACAATCTTCTTACTTTGATTGAATGCTTGTCTTTTCTTTTTTTTTTTCCTAACAAAAAAGACGTTTAAATTTAGTCTAGACATAATAAATCTAAATCAGTTATAAAACCCACTTTTGCTGGATTAAAATGTCATGAGCACTCTGTACTATCAATCTAGTTATAATTTATAGAGATATTTTATTTATTTTAATTTTGATTACCAACTTAAAATTCAGATCTTTCGTCACTGGAAGAGCCTCTAGTCTTCAACTAGTAGAACAACTGTAGCTACCACCACATTACATAGTTCATAGATACCAGGTTTTAGGTAAAAACATAGAAATCAAAAATTTTTATAGTCTTAAGAACAGATGAAATTCAAGAATTCCAGCATAATATTATTTTTGGATGTGTATATTTAAGCCTGACTCTCAACAGTAAACCTGAGAGACCTCTATTCTATTAATCTCAGAGAAAACGTATTAGTAAATTGCCAGGTTCTAATGCAGTCTAGGAAGAGAATCCATAGGCTGACTATAGTAATTTTCACTGTTCTCTTCCTTTGGGCAAAACTCATTCTATCTGCCAAACAGAAAAACATACAATGTAAATGGTCCCTTTCAAGCAGCAGGTAAATGAGAATGTAAATACAGCATTCAGACTTACACTTCTGACTCATCTTTTCTTCTTCATTTCAGGGGTTTTTCTGTTGTTGTTGCATTCTTCCTAGTTTGTTCTAGCATGTACCTTGCACAGCAGCTCCACCCCTACATATTCTCTGAAGGGAAGAGAAGTCATCTGACCGTTTTAAACTATCTCATGACCCCTGTTTTAAAACAAATTCAGACATATTCTGAAAATACCCAGGAGTCAGCTGTTTGGAATTTGTTCAGACGTATACATAGCATGACCTATTTCAGGAGGCAGAGCTAGAGTACTGCCTTTCAACAATCATTGCTGTGGATCTTTTCTGTAGATTAATTTTTGTTTAAAATGCAAAGATGAAACAGGATTCCAGTAAAAAGGAAGATGCCTGGCACCAGTAGAAACTTTGCCTAATGATGTTTACTTGTCATTTATTGAAATAGTCATGAAATCTATTTTTGTTGTAAAAACATGTAGTATTACAAAGACCTATTTTGTACATGTTATATAAGCCTATCACTGTTGAAAGTTCAATATATGTGATTTATCATTTCTGTAGCTGTCCACTGTCTTTGTTTTGCTTAGAAGCAATTGGTATTGTAGGCTACTTATGTTTACTTATTCAAGTCATTACTAGGTACATTTATTTCATCAGCTACTGTCATTATTTCAGCAATTTACTTGTACACAGGGTGGTTATCAGCCCCACAGTGTGGGTGCTTAGCAACATCTAATGGATCAAATGAGTCTTCCTATCAATGCTACTGTATTCTCTTTAGCATGGAGCAAAAGGTAAGCCAGAAACTTGAAGATTGTTATTAAAATGCAATCTTCAGTGGTTCTGATCTGTTAAAAATACAGGTAACTGAACTAATTAGCATTACAAGTTTCTGAAGACAATGCATTTTATATCCCTGCTACCTGCTACATGAGAAATCACATCCTTATAGTTCATTTAACATCCTGAGTCTTTGTAGTGGAAGGGCTGATGAAGAGCTGACCTCTCACTGCCCTGTTCATAACACTTGTGATTATCTCCATTGCTGTTGTGTGAACACTTTTCATACTGAAAAAATGACATTCTCTGTTTTGTTTCCTCTGCAATATGCCTTTTTTAAAAATCATTACTGGCACTTTGCTAATGTTTTCATATACACAAAGTGTTATTCTTGAGCAGTAATGGACAGCTCCAAGCCATTGTTTTATATGGGTAGGAACTAGGTGGAGGAGTGTTTTACTGTGCATTGCTTTATGTTCATTTAAACAGAAATTATATTTCCTCTTTGCTAAAATCTGAACAAGATCAAACCTTTGCTCTGAAATACACAATTTTCTATTTTGGATATTGGAAAGACGACAAAATGAAACAAAACAAAACAGGAAGTACCGGTCCTTCAGCTTTTCTAGCAGACAGTCCATAGACATAACTGTAGAAGCACCTGCACAGATATGAAGTGTCTGAATTAGAGATGTAACAGATTTATGGCAGCAAATCAGTGTCTAAAAGTTCTATAGCTTAATGCCAGAGTGTGCAGAGGAAAAAAACCTCTGAGATTAGTTTAATGTAGAAATGTTTACAGTGGGCATTCAGTGAAGTCTGCTAATAAATACTGTTTCTGTAACTACTGTGTTTATTGTTAGCTGCATTCTGATAACAGATTTGAAGCAAATTTCTTATTGTAAGATTTTTTCTAGAGGAAGTTGTCCGAGGACCCATGTGAAACAAGTGAACCTGGTTGTGAAAAGAATGGCAATAGATTCATTCTAACTTGATCTGAAAGATACTCAAAGCATGAGAAGTAACTATAAGGAAGACAAAGGGCAAGAATGTAATACCTAGTACATTTGTGTGTTATACTGCAGTTCAAATGTCAGTGTTTGCTGTTACTAGTTCTTTGATCAGAAATGTACATGCATGAAGGAATGCAAGAAATTTCATCATGTGGCTCTGATTGACACTTGAAGATTTCAGGCCATACTCCTGATCCAAATGTTAAATGAATTTTCCATTGTCAACTGGCATGTGCCTGATGAAGAAGTTGAGTGAGAGAGCTGTGAAATAAGCTTGCTGTGAAATAAGCAAATAATACCAATTCAAAAGGGCAAGTACATGCAGAAAAGTATTTTAAGCTGAAGAAATCCATATTGTGCCACTATGTAGCATCACTCTTAGTGACAGATGCCTTAAGTCAGAATTGATTAATAACAAAATTCTGAAGAAAAAGAATGGGCGGACTTGTCAATGGAAGGCAAGAGAGGAAAGATAGAGTAGGATCTGAGGGGAAATCCATACAGGTTTAACAGTCTTTGTGATACTCTCCTTATCAAACAAGAGAAATGGGTTAGGACAAAATACAATAATTTTGTTTTGGAGGAAAAATCTGTTGCTCAAGAATTGTAAGTGAAATGTTTAGGTTGCCACTAACTAACTTATTATTTATGAAACTGTGATGCAGTCTGTACTCAGCAGTGCAGCACCATGCTGTGAAAAGAAATTTAAACACATGAACATTGAATGCGGTACAAAGAGGCTTAGAGGAAATTGATTGATCCCTATTGGCTTTCCCCTGTAGGGTACTGGCATTTTCCGCTTATGTGAACAGTGATAGACCAATGAATAATGTTCCTGTCGGCCAGACAGCACCTAACGATTCTTTCTAGATGTGGTGTGGAGTTACCTGATGGAGTATTTAAAACCTACAAATTAGTTGATTCCCTGAATCCTGCCACTAGAAGGTAACAGCCTATTGATTCCCTTTGGGAAGTGGCAATAGTGGAAGGACAGGAATTTCATCCTGTGACACAAGTCATTTGCAGGCTGTTGAAATGGCATACTAGGCCCTGCCATTATAAATCTGCTTATTCCTAAGAAGGAGGTAGTACTCATTAGCACATCAGTACAAACATGAGGACTAATATGCAAGGCCGAATTCAGCTGAAGGGGCAGCAATAAGCTGTGTGACTTTTCTGATTGTGAAAGGCAGCAACAGTAAGTTTTCCTGATCTATATTGCTTCTTACGGTGTTTGTAGCAAAATGTCTCTTTTCTTGTTTTTATTCTTAAAGAATTGAATGATTTGACTGGATGGCTGGGTGTTCAGGTTGCCTTACATACATATAAATACATATATATCTATTGCCTTCTTCTGCTCCTAGCTATGCTACTGCAATTTCCACTTTGCAACTCTCTGAATCTTTCTTGGGCTTAAGTAGTAAGAAATGGCACAGAAGTGCTCAAATTCTTGGTATGGATGAATTTGTCTCATCAGATCAGAAGCTTTCTAATATTCCGCTCTACTATGCTGAGTGTTGCCCAGTTATTCCAACTCTGTATCTGCTGGTCATCTGCTCTTCCCTAAGTAACTCTTGTCAGAACTTAGCATAGAGATTAAGAAGCAACTCTTGCCTCTAAAAAAATATCTATATTTGATACTTGTCAGTATTTATCCAATATAAATGGTGAAAAACAATAGTAAATGGAATATAAAAACACAGTCTATTTGTAAGTCTAAGTACTTTATTTTGCTACTTATAAAATTGTAGCTCTGGAGAAATGTTAGAGAACGCCAGAGCTTTTGGATTGGCAGCTCAGATCAGAAACTGACTCTTTTCCATCAACATTGCACAGATACACAAAAGTATTTTTATTGATGGTGCTTTAATTAGCTTTTGGAGCTTAGAAGTATTGAAAATTTTCAAAAAGATATGATAAAATATCAGTATGGAAATATTATTGCTTTTTCTACATTTTGCACAACTGTAATATCCTGTGCTTTCCTTCCTTTGAGAAACATTCAGGACTTCAAGAAGTTACTGGATGTCAATGTGTGCAATCCATTTTATCAAATCTTACTCACCAAGCATTAAAATTTGTTTTCAGCACCTTCCCCACCAGCTATTCTGGATATTGCTGGCTTATGGTGCTGAGGTGCAAGATGTCATCCCCTTCCCAGCTCTGCCTGGGAAGGGTGGCTTGTTGAACCATGGTGTGTTACACTGACCAGCTGCAGTCACTGTCCTGTGGATTGGAGATAGGCTTAAAATGTGTCTACATCCTTTAAATAAAACAGCCTTTTCCACGAGACATGGCATCACATATCTTGTGTCTCCTTCAAGGCTTAATGTGGTGTTCTTGCAGGCATTTCTCTCCTTTAGCATGGCTGAATAATGCGAGGACTTTTTTGGCAGCCTGTGGAAGTCATGTTTGCACAGCAATGGATTGAAGGTTGCATTGTGTGCTTTGAGGTACATGAAGGAAGGCAGGGTCGTCTGGAGATACAGAGTCTGCTGACAGAATGGATGACCGCGGTACAGGAAACAAGCAGGAGCAGCTGTGGCTGGTGTGGTCATGCCTGTGCTGCCCTCTGGGAATATTCTTCCTGTGGTTGCCATCTCCTGAGGCACAGCTGGACTTCCCCTCAGGGAGACTTGTAGAACTTCTACTTAGCAATGCAGATGCAGTCTCAGTAGATTCTGCACTCAGAAATCCCTGGTATCCTGCCCAGTGAGACTTTATGTTCTGCATAGCCTTTTTTATCATGTGGGAAGAGTTATGGAAGAAAATTCAAATAGGGCAATAACTGTAGAACTTGCTGAGATTTCATGATCACATGCCAGGTTACATCAAAGAGTTTTTGATGACAGAAAAGTATGTGCCACAACAATATAAATGACTTTAAAAGTCTCACATAATACAGCAGCAGCTTGACTGAAAGACTCACATCGTGATTTGTAAGACTACACATGATAATAGTAATAAAAATAATGATGAAAGTATCCAGCACATTTTAATATAAATCCTTAGTAATAAAGTCATTAATGTAGCACTATTTTTTTTCTTATTTTAATAGTATAATCGTTATGCTTTTTGTAACAAAACTCTGTGGACCTTCCCTGACAAAGACTTTTCTTGCTGCTCCAAATTAATTACAGCATGATTGTATAACAGAAGTCCACATATATCCACCCAAACCACAGCTGAATTTTCAAATTTATGTGTTCCTCCACACTAATTAGCCCAGCTTGCTTTCTGTATAGGAATAAAGAACTGTCTCAAACGCTGAAACAGGCTGCCTGGGGAAGTGGTGGAGTCACTGTCTCTGGTGGTATTTAAAAAACATGTAGATGCAGTGCTGGGGGACCTGGTTTACTGGTGGACTTGGCAGTGCTGAGTTAGTGGTAGTACTTGGTAATCTTACCGGTCTTTCCCATCCTAAACAATTCTATGGTTCTATCTTTACACTCTTTCAGGAAATTCTGAGAACAGGACCATGAAATACCATCTTCCTATATAGTTAAACAAGCTACGGAACCATAATTGGCAATGAGATCATCTCAATCCAGGCAATGCCAGACTTATGTGGGATATCTTGCTAGCTTTTGTTATGCAGAAGCAATAAACATCTTTGCCTTTCTTCTTTCTTATTCTACCAGGTATTTTCTCTCAAGAAAATGTTCAAAATTATGGGGTTTTTGTTGCCAAGTAACTGTTATATGTGATGAATCTCTCTTTTCCAGGAAATAGCTGAGTACCATGTGACAGAGTGAATGAATTCCTTGGGGTTTTTTGTGCACAGAAATTTTTCTTTATCTATTAAGCTGTTTTTATATAAACCCATGAGTTTTTGCACTTTACACCTCTGACTATCCCCCATCCCACTGTGGGGGAATGAGCAAGATATTCTGTGGGACTGCTAAGCTCCACAGCAGCTAACAGTCCTCAAAACTACTATTTCCTATACATAAAAGTTACCAATATAATGCTTGTTCTCCAGTGTCTGATTTCGATGCAGATATCTTATCTACTGCACTGACATACTTGCTAGATGTTTGATTGCTTTTCATATTGTCACTATCAACTACTTCTCCCAGCATGTTTGAATGTGAAGATAGCAATAAACGGCATTTCTTTAGAATTTCTTTTTTCTAGGAGGCAACAGTTTATGGTCTCAGTGCTGCAGACTCATGCTTTCACCCAGTTCTGACGTATTACAACAGCAGCCATGAATACAATGAAAATAATGTAGAGTGAAACTTTGTTGCCCTGAGTGCATTCTCTCTGTATAGCATATTCTTAATGATGAGTCCTTGACAAAGCATGACTGGTGGACCATTCTGTGGAAAAAAAGCTATTTTCAGCTTAAATAAAATATTTTGAAATAAAATTTATAATTGTTTTGAGTGCACTTTAGAGTCCCTGCTTTTGCCCTATGTAGAAATCTTTAGAAAAAACGAACCAGATTTCTTAGAAATTGAGGTTGCCTTTCTTGCCTTGGAAATTAGGAGTTATTTTTGTAAGCTCTATCATCAAATACTGGAGTTAGCCAACCTGCTGTGTCTTGCATAGGGTGAAAAAATCTCCCTGTTTTTAGGACACACTATTCCCTTGTGTTAGACTTCCAGAGCCAAGCTTGTGGAAACTCATAACACACTGCTGGTGTTTTACCTGTGAGCATATAAGCTTCCTGTGCTGTCCGTCTGACCTTTGTGATGGTGTTTGACTGAGGTAATTTTCTTCACAGTAGCTAGTATGGAGCCATGTCTTGTTTTGAAAACAGTGATCACAACCTGGGGATGTTTTAGTTATTGCTGAGCAGGGCTTNGAGCAGGGCTTGCACTGAGCCAAGGGCTTTTCTGCTCCTCAGTGAGCAGGCTGGGAGTGCACAAGGAATTGGGACGGCACACAGCCAGAAGAGGTGACAATGACCACAGGGATATTCCAGACCACATGGCATCATGCTCACCTTGTAAAGCTGGGGGAGAAAGGAGGAAAGGGGGACATTTATAGTGATGTCATTAGTCTTCCTAAGTTTTTTACATACAAAGGAGCACTGCTCCCCTGGGGATGGCTGAACACCTGCTTGGGGTGAATGAAGGAGAAGGTTGAATTAATTCCTTGTTTAGGTTTTCTTGCATGCGTGGTTTTGCATTACCTATTAAACTCCCTCAGCCCAGAGTTTTCCTACTTTCACCTTTCTAATTCTGTCCCCCATCTCACCAGGTGGAGGAATTAAGTGATCATCTGGGGCTTAGTTGCCAGCTGTGATTAAACCATGACACACTTTCACAGACCCCAAATGAAATTAAAGATAATGCAATGATGATTCACAGATAAGAAGCTAGTTCAAAAATTCACATATAAAAAATATCCTTTAGTAGTTATTTGAAAATCTAGTGATGTAACAAGAAACGTGCCCTAAAGCCCCCAAACACAGTGAGGGAGAGTAAGAAAGAATTTTGCAGAATAATTGTTGATTAGTTGTCTAATCCTTTATCTTCATTTTACTAACATGTCTTACAGCATTTCATACATACAAAAATGCTATAGTTTTTTGCTTTTGAGATTCAAAGGCTGTATATTTCACTTAAGAGTAGGAATTGCAATAAATTTAATTTCTGGAAGAGATGTGAATTATGGCAAATAAAGTTATGTGCAATTACTGTTGATTGGAAGGTAATGACTTCAGAAGACCCTATCTCCGCTTTTGAAGTAGAGTTGCTCAGTGCAAAAAACTATGCTAAACACATATTGGACTTTTCTCTCATAAACTTTTAACTGGAACATTCTTACATGCAGCATAAGGATTTGCAACATGATTTTTTTTTCTTCTTGTTGGGTTTTCTTCAGATACCAAGAATTAATGTTAGGAAAATAATTGTTCTAGGTTACAATAATTTCTTTTTTTAGCCCAGTCCATTATGCTTCAAATTTAGATTTCCCTTGTTGAATGTCAAACATATATTATTTCAGGTTTGTTTTCAAGAGAAAGTTCTATTTTATTCTCAAATACCTTTGCATTGTAAATTGATACGAAACAGGTTGAAATAGTATTCAAGTCATCCAAATGAAAAAGGAGGATGATCATGTGAAGAGTCACAAAGATGAGATAGCTTCTGTATACATATTAATGCACAGATGATTTATGTGACAATTACATCTCTTTTTAAAGCATGACAAACCATAGAAAAACTAAATTGTTTGAAAAGAAATATATTTAAAACAAAATTAAAAAGTGGAAATTTAAGGTAATGGTCCCAAATGTTATGATAACATTATGTAAAACTGCAGCTGGTTTATTGACATGGAAAAATACTGGGTTTAGTGGGTCATACCATATTTTTTAACCAGACACATGGTGTGGAAGTAAGTTCAAAGGAATATTTGCTGAATATTATAGTACAGTTACCCGATGGTTGCCATTACTACAACATAAAAAACTAATCTATCTCAGATACAACTTTGTCACAGCAGTTAGAACAAACTATTTTTAATGGCACCTCCAAGCTACGAGTTATGAAGCTAAATAAGTCAAGGAAATCAGAATATTCCCCCAAATGGTTCCTCTGACAAGATTATGTTCAGCTTAGACTGAACACACTATAGAAGTAAACAAGATTGCGCCACATTTTTTAAAATTAGACTTTGTACCAGGAATGCTTTCACAGAAAAACCTTGCTATGTGGTTAATTTTTGAAAGCTAACCTTTTATTTCAGGGAAGTAAAGATAAGAACAGTGGGGTCAGATCAGAGAGAAAAGCCTGTTGAGCAGAGTGAATATCTTCACCAGAAGGTATCTTCCATAACCAGAAGGATTATTTGAAAAAAGGTAACATATCTCAAAATATTTGCTTACAAAAATGACAACATTTTGGTCTTACAAGGTATTGTTGTGTGTTTTTATAGGACTTCAAAAATATTTTCTGAAAATTCTGATAGCTTTCATTCCACAGTGTGACTAAATAACTAAGTGACTCTCTCCTACCCTCCTTCCATTCTTTTTTCTATTATTATTCAGATTTTTGTAAACCACTTTGTCTAAATCTTGACATGAGGTATTCTACCCTAGCTGAGCTAATTCAACATGAAAACTTCATTTCTGTCAACAAACACAAAGAGAGAATTTTGATAGGAATCTAAAAGTATTGATCTATGTGAAAATTATATTGCTGAGCTCTCTAGACTTATATGTCACAATATAGTTTCCCATTGGGTAGACTTCTTTTCAACAAGCTCCCAGTAAAGATTTTTAAAAAATATATGCTTACTGAAGGGACATAAAAATGCTCTACTATCCACTTATTTGGTTAAAATAAACAGTCTGTAATCTTAGAAACAAGATGGCAGTAAGCTGATAACATACCATCAGACATGCGATATTTGGAAATCAAGTTTATTGATTTGCATTATTACTAGTTCTAGTTTCCCTATGGTGCTAGAACATGTTTTCCAACATCATTACATGCTGTTCTGATGAAAAAAAAAAATTGTAACTCAAAACTGAAATTGTACCACTACAAATGGAGGAAATCCCTTGGGCGACAGCAAGTACTGTCTGTTGATGAGTACAGGTAACCTCTGTGTAAGTTACATAGGAGAATGAGCTAAATAATGCATGAAGTGCTGGAAGTTGCTAAAAATAAGCCCCCCCAAATACATTTCTTCACTCTGTTAAGCAGCAAGTGTTGTAAATCTACCCTTGCTTCTTTCTTTCCTAATAGTCTTGCTGCCACTCAGCTTTCATCTTCTGTTAAGATTCTTGCTGGTGCTGCTCTAGGTGCAATATAACATAATGACAATGAAAGCTGCCTGAAGACTACCTCACTGCAATTTTCCTCTATTACAAAGACTAGTTTATCAGAGTTAATATCTGCCATAACAGAGGAAGGACCCATTTCTGTTCTGACACCCTTTGGAATAATAAGATGAAGGTGGGTACGTGTCCTCTCTCACTAAACCTCTCTTTATAATGCTTATTCTTTCACTTATTGTGCCCACACCTAGTGGGTGCTTTTTAGTAAACAGTGTATTAAGCTGATGTAAAGGAGCTTTAATTGAAATGTATGAAGAGTAAATAGAACTTTTGACTTATACCAGTGATGCAGTTTGCTATTGATAATATCCTGTGATCAAGAAATTGTTGTCTAGTATTTTCCACGTTTCCTAAGGAAGCTAAGAATAAAACCATGGAACTCCTTTTAAGACGTCTGAAGACTGTAACTTTTGTTCAGTTTTTCCCTCTCTGTGTATGCTCTTACTTTCTGAAGGATGTATAAAAAGAATTTTCTTCTGAATACATAAACCATGTATTTTGAATAGAACATAGTTTTGTAGTTGGCCACCTTCTACATCCTTTGGCATCTGTATTACTGAGTATTTAGACAGACTTGAAGGATTATGATCCTGAAATTTTTCTTTATCACACTACACTAGTAGTTTTAATAAAAGCAATGTCTCTTCTCTACAAACCTTGCTTCACTTTCATGCATAGCTGTCATGGATGAGGTAACCACCACATGGATGTGGTAAAAAGTGTTACTCCTCGTATCTCTAGTTTAAAGGGTTCAGAGGGAGCTTTTAAGCACTTAAATGAAAAGAGAAGATCTCCAGAGGTTCTCAGCACTTGCTTGTGAGAGCTGTCAGCTTCCCAGAAACTGAAAATCTGACCAAGGCACCTTGATACTATGCAGTACAGCACCATCTTACTGATACATACATTTTTACAAGACCTCTGGTAAGTCCATCCCACATGCTCCTATAGCATGGTTCAGTGCGGTGCAGAACTTGTGCTACAGAGCTGGTTGTATTTCACTAGGCTTTTTTCTTAGCAGGACTGTGGTGCCCTGCTCAGCAGGAGGGAGGTCATTTTCACACAGCGATACCAGTGTCACGATTTCTGGTACTGTCTCACAATTCCAGAATTTGTTCTTGCATTACAATGTGCTTCCATGCACTACTAACAGTTAGAATGCTACCTGCTGTCATCCAAAAGCTTGGACTCAGGTCTGGAAGAAGAAGACTTCTGAAAATGTTGGCTTTTCTCAGCTTTCTGTGATTTGAGGCAGAACCATAGAACCACAAAATCAGCTGAGTTGAAGGAGACTCATCAGGATCATCAAGTCCAACTCCTGGGCCTGCACAGGACCCCCCAAGAATCACACAATGGGCCTGAGAGCATTGTCCAAACACTTACAGAACTCTGTCAGGCTTGGCACTGCGACCACTTCCTTGGGGAGCCTGTTCCAGTGCCCAACCCCTCTCTGGGCGAAAAACCTTTTCCTGATATCCAACCTAAGCCTCCCTTGACACAACTTCAGGCCATTCCCTTGAATGGTCACTGGTCACCACAGAGAAGAGATCAGTGTCTGTGTTACAAAACATGTTATACTTCTGTAAGAAGAAGTCTGTGCAGCAGTGGGGGAAGATGTTGGAAAATTCTTTTAACTTTAGCACGTAGTGTATGATCCTTATATTCGTGGTTAATGCTTAGTTTTGTAACCTACAGTGGTTAGAACAAATGCCAGAGATTAGCGTGGCCTTGTGGTAACGCCCTATATCTGTGACTAATAAGTCATCTTCCAGCTAATGCTTCCTTGTTTACTTCTATCAGTGATTAATATGTACTAGCTGGTACCTTAGTGTTGAGAACAAGGATTGTGTGTCAGAGAAAAGAGTAATAAGGGAAGTATGACTTGACATATTTGAGATACTCTCAAAGAGAAGATATTCATGAGAAGATCCAGAACCATATCCAAACAAGTCCATGGAAATGATTAACATATATGCATGTGTTCAAAAATGTGATGAATATTTATTAGTTTCAGGAATATAACCTGGTCTGTTAGGTTACCGAGCACACGTGCTTTGGGGAGAATTCCCCATGCATCTGGCACCGCTAATAAAGTAATGTCAGCTTTCTAACCTAACAAATTGGTTGGAGAGTTTATTTCCTGGATTTTGGTGACACCTGTCCCTCTTCTCCTCACAAGGAAGTTGCAGACTGCAATGAGGTCTCTCCTCGGTCTCTCAAGGCTGAACAGACAAAGTAACCTCAGCTGCTCCTCATACGGCTTCTCCTCAAGGTCCTTCACCATCTTTGTGTCTTCCTTTAGATGCTGTACAATAGCTTGATGCCTTTTCTGTATTTTGGTGCCCAAAACTGCCCCCAGGACTGGAGATGAAGCCACCCCATTGCACAGCAGAGCAGGAAAATCCCCTCCCTTGCCTGGCTGGCGATGCTGTGCCTGATGCCCCACAGGATATGGTTGGCCCCCCTGGCTGCCAGGGCATTGGTGCCTCATATTCAACTTGACATTGACCAGTTCCTTTCTGTGGCCCTGCTCTCCAGCCTCTCATTTCCTACTCTGTGCACACAACCAGGGTTGCCCCATCCTAGATGGAGAATCTGGCACTTGCCCTTGTTAATCTCCATATAGCCTGTCTCTCTAATTTGTTGAGGTCTCTCTACAGGGTCTTCCTGCCCTTGAAGAAGTTGACAGCTCCTCCCAGTCTACTATCATCAGCAAACTTAGTATTCCTTTGAGTCCCCTTGTCCAGCTTGTTAATGAAGATACTGAAGAGAATTGGGAGCCCTGCAAAACCCCATTAGTGACAGGTCACCAATCTGATGTCACCCCTTTCACTGTAATTCTTTGTGCCCAACCTGTGAGCCAGTTGCTCACCCATTGTGTAACATGGTTATCCAGCTGTGAGCTGGACCTTGTGTCCGGACAGATCCTCTGAGAGACAGTATCAAAAGCTTTGTGAAGTCCAAAAAATTACATGAACTAGCTTCCTTTGATCAACTTACCCTGATGTAGTAGGAAGTCAATTTTGGCAAGCAAGACTTTACCCCCATGAAGCTGTGCAGAAGATCTTGCAACTTTGAGTTCATCTTTCATGTAAGCAGCAGAAGGTGCATTATTTCACTGAGGGCTTTTTCAACACGAAGCAGATTCTTGATGAGCAACAAACTGAACCCAGTTCTGCCATTCTTAAACTTGGAGATTTCGTAGCAAAAGAAGCTGAGTATGTAAAATTTCAAGGAAATCAAAATACTGTTTTCCTGCTCCATTTAAGCCGATACTTCTTTATTGGGTAGATAAACTATTTGCTTGGTTATAAACTGCAAAGCAACAAAGAGCTAATTTGTTGGTGCTACAGATGAGTTAGCCAAAGCAAACATATTGCTGAAAGAGACGAACACTGCTGGCAAGATAGGTTTTGTTTTCTTTAGGCATATTAGCCATTCATTGGTGAAAGATTATTTACTTATGTAGGTTATGGTGTGCTGGAAAAGACAGATTTATACATCGTCTTTTTTATATGTCCAAGAAGATGTATTCAAAGTTTCCATGTACACAGAATGGAGGTCAGAGGAGTACTTTATCCTAGTGGGCATGTGCTGCTTTCCTCCCTGCAGAACCAAAGAGATAGGGAACAAACCAAAAAACTCATCCTTTAAAATGGTCTTCAAGAAGCCTCTTTTATTGTCAAGTGCATAGGGAGGCAGCTGGACTTCGGTTAGCTTTGGTAAATAATCCAGTTCCCCTCAGCCAATTTTTTTTTTTTTTTTTTTTTACTTAAGTAAGCTTGAAACACAATGCCTTTATATATTTATGTGATTTGGGTGTTGACAAGGAATTTGGGCTGCACTTTGCCAAGGCATTTGGAAGGCTGTGAGGAATTCAATGCTCAGATCTCACTAATATTCAAAGCTATGGAATCCAACACGTACTGAGTCCAAAGGGATAAAAATCTTAAATTGTGTATATGTTCAACATGTGTTTATTTTTTACATATCTGAAAGGCTCTGTTGTTCTATTTTTGCACCATACTTCGCAAAAGACACCTTTTTCTTAACTATGTGCAGGTAGAATGTATTCTTTCAAGATGAGTAATTTATTAGTTTAAACTCTCTTAATTTTGATTTAAATTTCTTAAAGAAACATTTGGTTTTAATATTCAATACTTTTCTCAGAGATTGTTGACTGGGAACTGGTAACCAATCAGTTGGGAATTTCTAAGGATAGTCAGCTATTAGTCTGTTTATCACTTAGATTTGGCAGTATAGTATTCAAATTCATAAATTTTCATACAAATGCAAAGCTAATTCTTCAACACATTTTACCAGTCGTTCCCCTCCTTATAACTGCTTAAATATTTCAAATACTTCCCCATTATAAATTCCCTAGACTCTAGGGTTTATAGAAAATGATTTTTACACTATAGCATGTCACCATTTAGGTACTGGTGCTTGGTGGACAAAATGAATACTTCTTAATACAGAATGACCTATTAAATGAGAAGTTACTTGTGTTTTGCTGAACAGTATTTTTTGGAATAGTCTAAGTACAGAAAATATAAAAGTTTTAACAAGTTAAGTGAACAAAAAATGTTGTGATTTTTGAAAATATTGGAATAAGCTTTGCTACAGTCATGTTTCCGTCATTTGAAACCAGAATTCTTCAATTAATTCCAAAGTGATTCATGAGGCCTTTAATTTTTCCTCAGAAAAAATATACTTTTAAGGGAATCTAAAATATTTTCTTATTATTTAAGTTTCAGTGAATAATAACAAGTTTTTTACTTGCTTCATTGTTTCTGTATTGAGAAAAAGTGTCATTACATTGTATGTAAAAAAAGGTATTCTGAGGGAGTAAAATCTAACGTGCAGCGAAAGAATTTAAAATTGTGAAGAATAGAGACGAAAAGAGGAGTTAAGTAGGATTTAATTTTAGAAACTTGAAAAAAAATTTGTGGCCTTCCTAGGTGTTTTTTCTTTGGTGTTCTTTTCCTGTTTTTGTTTGGATTTTTTTTGTTTTCTATTGTTTTTAATTTTCCTAGTTAAATTCTCTTGTTGATCAGATTAAGACTGTATTCCTGATATACATGGAAGATTAATGCAATCATACAAATGCAGTGTGTGTTTTTTCCTCTGTTTTGGTGTAACCTGGCCTGTAACTGAAACATTAATATGGAAGTAATTTTGTCGATTTTCTGAAGATCATTGTGACATGCTTAGGACACTGCATTTCAAAAAGATGGCAATTCAAATCCAGTGTGTAACTGTGATCACATTTCTTGGCTGTCTAGAAAAAGTGGACATCGTACTGACCACAAGTAATAACAGTTTCAACCGCAGCAAAATCAGAATCAAGACCAGCACTAATTATACCTGTACTAGCCCAGAACTCAGAAAAACTAAGGTTGTTGAAAAGGGAAATACATAAAGTCAAACAAGTGGATCATTTTTGGGAGATTGTACTCTTTCAGATTGGTTTGTTTTCCTAAATTGAAACATATCAAAGCATGTCCTGCTTGCTTAAAGACAAAACAAACAGCCCCATCCCAAACCCCAGAAGAAACTATCAATATTTATTATTTTGATTTATAAAAAGATGTGGTTCTACTTTCAGTGTTTCTGTGATGGCTGTCCTATTTTTTTTCCTTCCTTGGCACCCTTGTAGTCAAAAAGACATGTCTTCTAATTGCAGATTACCATGTGACTGTTTCACAGCACATGCAATAACCAGGCAACCAAACTGACATGAAGATAAAGAAAACATACTCTGCTCCAAGAACAAAAAATCCCTTATAAATAACCTATCTCTTATATGGCTTTATATGTGTTCTCTTGTCTACCTAGAGTACACCATATTTTGTGTGCCAAATATTGCTTTATTTCTTCTTTTTCCACTTTATTTTGCTCTGTTTTCTCCCAATTCCTCATTATTATTTTCCCCCTAAATCTTTCTGCCAAGATGAAGGATTGTCAGATGTTCACACATTTAAAAAAATTAGAGCCAGTGAGGCTGATTCCAATGCCCAAGTATGCTTCTAGAACCACGTATTTTAAGCTTTGGGAAGAAAGGCTATATATAATTATATCTAGAAACAACTTATATTTTGTCCTACTTTTATCCTTGGATAATAGTAACCTAGCTGCTGCTTAAAAAGTGTGGAAAAATTAATAAAAATACAGTAACCCTATGGTCTTTTATGGAGTCATTCATTCTTCTCCTGCTCTCTTAAAACATAAAATTACATTTATATTAAGACATGAAAAATGTGGGCAGATTGATGATATAAAAATCATATAACCTAATAAGCATTTAAAATTCACTTATGTCACAGAAGAAAGAATGTGTTATTAAAACCACTTAAATAAGGACAAGAATGATATATGTATTAACTTCCTGCTTAGTTTTTTTCCTGAATGTTTACTTGTTTGTAAATGTTCATCAGCTTTTTAGTAATTATGTCCACAGCAGGTAAGTGATATTCTAAGTGGATGATTGTGATTTTAATGCAGGGTGGGAGGAAGAAAGTCAGGTGATCCCATGGTCAGGTGCACTCATTTTTGCCTCTCAAAAGAAACAAAAATATAACAGTGTATCATGTACTTTAGCAATTGAATGTTTCCCACTGTTTTCTTTTGACTTTAGAAATAGACCCATTTTGAAAAGGAAGTATAAAAATAACACAATTCCACTCTGCAAGATGCACAATACTTTAGTGTCTCTGATCTAGAACTTGGCATGTGATCAGAGAGTGGAAAGGACAAAAGCCTTTCAGCTCCGTTATGAATAGTCTGCACTGTGTTGAAGTCATTACAATGTCTGTACTGTTGACAATTTTTAGGATTTCATGTAATAGATCCACAGATGTCCCAGCTCTCAGATGGATTGCCACAGCTTGCGTTTCTCTCCCACTCTGTGATTCACCACAGCCTGCTGGGTAACAAGCGTGACTCTCTTTTCGCTGCTGTGGAATGCTACAAGTGACTGAGAAGCAAATTCTCATAACAATGCCTTATTTGCTCTTCTCTCCATAGGTCACAGACTACACATACACAAACATAGTTTGGAAGGCACTCCTGGAAGTTATCTGACACATTTTGGACACAGACAGAAATTTTAAAGCAATCATGTTCAAATGGCTGTTCAAATCTTCCATGAGTCTGACTTTTACTCTAATGGAGAGGAACAGGTTTAGCTTGTAGCTTACGCCCTTTATTCATGTGGAAGTCTCCCCAGACTATCAACTCTGTCACCAGGGATATCTTTCCTTAGGCTCAAGCAGTCTTACCTCCTCCTTTTCTATAGTGCTTGTGTGGTTTGATTCCCTTTATCATAGACAACACACCTTTGTGTCACCAAGGATGTAGTTGAGTTCTTTGGGTGTAAAAATGAGTAACTTTTTAAGACAATGCTGATGATCTGTAACTAGAATTTTATCTTGGCTGATTGCTTTCAGTGCAAAGTTGGGACTGTCTTCTATTTAACACTAAAACGTGCAGGCTGGAAGCATACGAAACTGAAGGAAGAAGAAGGTCCTACATCATATTAACACACAGTGGAACAGGTGTTTCTCTGCCCAATTGGATATGCAAGACAAAGGTATGTTTGCGGTTTCTGTCCTCAGAACAAGTACAAATGTGTCATCTTCCAGCATGCTTTTCTATTCCTCCTTATATTTAATTATCTAAATTATCTAAATCTTACTATCTGCGTAGTAAGAATAGTAGTTATCATCTATAATTTAATTACTAATGGGCTCTAGTAATTTGTATATGACTGCTGTATGTTTTTCAAGATAATCCAAGCTTCAGAAATGAGGGGAAAGGTGCTGTCCTATAACAGTATTGATTTCCTCATTTGATCATTTTGAATTTTTATTTCCATGGCAAACATAGCTATCTCCTGACTTTTTAAACTTCTAGAAAAATGTGTCTCATTGGAATGATTGCTTTTCACAGATGTACACTTGTAGTGCTGCTGTATCTGCAAATGTATATGTGGCATGAACTGTAGTAAGGACAAGAGCCTATTGGCCTGGATAACATGAAAATATAGAGGGAAAACATAGAAGAAAATAAGCATCCACTTGATGGGATTGGAGAAAGTGGAACAGTAGAAGACTGGTGTAGAAATGTGTCACCTAGGTGAAAGGCTTGGGAAATGATCTTTGCAGAAACATTCTGGAGGGATATAAGCCAGAAGAGAGTACATTTGTCAAGGACATTGGGTTTGCATGACATGATTTTGGTACTGGGAGAGGGAACTGCAGGATTGGCTTCTATGAGAAGATGCCAGAAGTTTCCCCCATGTTCAATAGACCCAGCTGCAACCATCTCCAAGATGGACATGCCAGTGGCTAATGCTGAGCCAGCCAGTGACATTGATAGTACCTCTGTGATAGCAGCTGGGAGAGAGGAGTGAGAATTGAAGAGAGGAGTGAGAATATGAGAGAGGAACAACTCTGGAGACGTCCAGATCAGTGAACAGGGAGGGGGAGGAGGTGCTCCAGGTGCCACAGTACCTGCAGCATGTGGTGAGGACCATGGTGAGGCAGCTGTGCCCCTGCACCCCATGGAGTTCCACAGTGGAGCAGATAACCACCCCAGAAACAGCAGATGATCAAAGGAGGCCACAATCCTCCAGCCCTCTGGATCAGGCTGCTGACCTGTAGCCTCATGGAGAGAGAAGCCCACACTGGAACAGGTTTTCTGGCAGGACTATGACCCCATGGGGGGTCTTATGCAGGATCTATCCTTTCTGAAGGACTGCACCTTGTGGAAGGAGCTGCTGCTGGAACAATTTTTGAAAAAGTAGATGGAAAACTGTCCTCTGTAAGCGGGACCCTGCACTGGAGCAGGCAGAGAACATGAGAAGGAGGGAGCAGCAGAGACAATATGTGATGAACTGACCTCAACCACCATTTCCTGTACCTCCTGCACCACTTAGGGGGAAGGGGGTGTAGAAAACTGGATGTAAAGTTCAGCCCAGGAAGAAGGGAGTGGTGGGAAAAAGGTGTTCTAAGAGTATTTTTATTTTTTATCCTTCTCTGATGTTTGATAGGCAATAAGTAATAATAATTTCCCTGACTAGAGTCTGTTTTGTCTGCAATGGTAGTTGGTTGTTGAGTGACCTCTCCCTGTCCTTATCTCGATCCATGAGGTCATAATATTTTCATCATACATCCAGTTGAAGGTGATAGCGCGGCTTGGTTGACCACTTTGCATTCAGCCAGGGTCAACCCACACACAAGAAATAAGGGGACAGGATTAGTTAGGGGCAGGATTAGTTTGTACTCTGAAGATCTGAAGTCTTTNAAGGAGGGAGCAGCAGAGACAATATGTGATGAACTGACCTCAACCACCATTTCCTGTACCTCCTGCACCACTTAGGGGGAAGGGGGTGTAGAAAACTGGATGTAAAGTTCAGCCCAGGAAGAAGGGAGTGGTGGGAAAAAGGTGTTCTAAGAGTATTTTTATTTTTTATCCTTCTCTGATGTTTGATAGGCAATAAGTAATAATAATTTCCCTGACTAGAGTCTGTTTTGTCTGCAATGGTAGTTGGTTGTTGAGTGACCTCTCCCTGTCCTTATCTCGATCCATGAGGTCATAATATTTTCATCATACATCCAGTTGAAGGTGATAGCGCGGCTTGGTTGACCACTTTGCATTCAGCCAGGGTCAACCCACACACAAGAAATAAGGGGACAGGATTAGTTAGGGGCAGGATTAGTTTGTACTCTGAAGATCTGAAGTCTTTGTGGCCTGTGATAAGCCTTGTGCCTGATAAGCCTTGTATTTGTGCCTGATAAGCCTTGTATTTGGGCACAAAATACTTTGGTACTTGTTGCAGCACAATACTGCTACAGTTATGTAATGTGAGCATATCAACATGGGAATGAATTTTGTGATGTGACTTCCCTGCCTGACACCTCTGCTACTCAGCTGCTCCCTGTGGAGAAAACAGATGAATTCTGTTGATTTATCTCTGGACAATCAGGATCGGAGAAACCCTAATTAGTACTTATTCAGGTTTGAATTTCTTTTATGCATTGAAGGCACTTTCAGGAATAATAAGACCTAAGGGATTTTATTCAACCAAATGAAAAGTGTGTGTTATTGCAGGTCTGTTAATCAGAGACAGACTATCACTATGAAAAAAAAAAAGTGCTTTCACTCTTCTCCATTTCTCTCCCAGAGCAAGACCTCAAAACAAACTATCTGTGGTGCTGCATGTTATTTTGTGCTACAAGTTTAGAAATTCTACTCTGTTTTCTGGTTCTGTTCTTGTTTTTTATTTCCTTGATTAATAGTTTTTCACTGTCCTAGTGTGTTGTGATACAACAGATATTGGTTCACTCTTGCAGTAGATCTTTGCTTATCTACTGCATAGTGGAAAAAAGAAGAAACCTATTTCACAGTTTGTAGAGACTGAAACTGGTATGCTGATCTGCTTTCACATAGCTCATTTGACTGTAGACATATCCAGTGTAAGCATCCAAAAAAAAAAAATCAGCAATTTGTCATGGGTGCTTGCTCCCATATTTTCTGTAGTGAATAGTCTTACTTTCTGATTTACTGAGTCAGCTTTCAGAGCGCAACACAAACGTATCTAATAAATATGATGCAATAGGAAATGAAGGCATCTATTTGATGATAGCCAAACATAACTTCATTAATGAAATTCAATCTTTTCTCTCCTTAGGCTTAAACCTCTCAAACTCCAAAACTATTAAACAAAGGAGAGATTTATGTTTTGTACATATGAACTGTGTCAGCAAAATCCACATTGTTAAAGTGCCTCTGATGTGACCAACCTTCAAAACAGAAGGGATAAAAAAATTAAGCTAAAATCCTGTTCCTCTTAATTCCAGTGTCAAAACTCCCACTGATTTTGTTAGAGCCACAACGGTCTCTTGTGACCTAAAAAGTCAATGCACATTCAATATTCTCAATACTGTATACCTGAGCTTTAAAACCAGAAAAGATTCGGACATCTTTGGTCTGGGAAAGATTCCTGCTTTAAGGTATAGACCATAGCCATCTACAAATTTTCACAGTTAGTATCTCTGTTTTGGGGAAGTAGTTTAACATTAACAAACCTTATAATTGTGCCTATTTAGGTACCCTGGACCAGACTACGATTAACTTTTTCTGAAGGTGAAAACTGCTTAGTTATTGCTAGTTTGTGAGTTGCTAGCAATTTACTCTTATAAACCAGTGCTTTATACATCACCTCATGTCTCCTAACATCTGTAATAGTTCATTGCCAAAGGATTATTGAACTCTAAGTAATACATTGCCATTAACTACTATTTTCCTTATGTACAAAAATAATTTTAGCACAGGTGTTATTAAGTGGTTTCATGATAGATTAAGGCAACCAAATCACTGAGCTAGAAAATTCCATGTCTCTTGTCGCTTTTTTTGTAATCATATATTGCAGCCCTCTTTTTCTTATCTTTAGGATGGAGCAATGTTTGCTTTGAGTAAGGCTCTAGAGTTTTCTTGGGAAGGTTTACCCAGGCAGTAGGTAGATGTCCTGGAAGAACTGATTTTCAGTAATGTCCCTGAATACTTTTCTGAAGTTGCTGTCAATGTAAGGCTGATTTCATTTGTCTTATGTTTTTTTTTCCTGTAGTGTCTTGGATGATTGAATTATTTTTCAAGACTACAAAACTCTTCTGATGATTTTCTACATATATACATTTCTATCATGACTCTATCGACCAGGAAGTGAATAGTCACAGTCAATCATACAAATTTTTGCTCTGATATGTGGAAACAAGATACAAAACCCCATCATTTTATCCAATTCAAGAGCTGAAGCCTTAAGCTCTCATCATAGTGAACATACATAAAAACTCTTGTCAAAAAATGTGGCTGCTCCCCAGACTGAAAGACAGACAACAAAAGGGACGCCAGAAAATTAATTTTACTGCTCAGGAATTTACACACTTTTTTGCAAATATTGATTCCATTACAAAAATGTGACTAGGTCTGGATGGTTACAGAAAGAAGCTCTAACCTGTGTACATGTTTTATTGTGAAAAGACTAAATTTTGGGAGATGTATTCTTTTTGAGTGTATTAGAAACTGGTGAAAGAGATATAAAATAGGTAGCCTAAATTAGAATTTTTTGCTTTATAATGTGCCTGTCACTGACTTTTCCCAATACCTTTCCTCTGGGCAACAGGTCAAATTAAAAGGATTTCTTTCTGGGTGAGGAAAGCACTTCAGTGCCACTGGCTGGTTGTCCACTAGACAAAGATCACTGTGACCAACAGCTCACTTTACCCCCCCATTTTTACTATACTGAGCAAGCATGAACGAGTAAAAATTTCCAGTCAGTCTGAGTCAAATTTGTTGCTTGGATATTAAATGACTTCAGAGGTTGTTGAATTTTCTTTGAGCTAGCTTTGTCTGTTTTCTATACAGTCGAAATATAGTACCAAGCACAAAGAAAAGTCTTTCAGAATTTTACCAGTCCATTTCTTAGATTCAGTTTAAAATTAAACTCGTGCCAGCAAAATATAAGGGAAGGATTTAATAGCAAAAGCTAATAATTAAAGTCTTTTGCTGTTTTTTCAGAGTGAAGTTCAAGTGTGATAATACATGGTGATGGTCATTTTTATCCAGATTCCACACTCATTCTGTGCAGGCCCAGCTAAAACTTGAGAATAAACACTTATTTCTGCGCATACATTCTACGGATGAATAAAGACTGACATACACAGCAGACAAAAATTTCCCTCATAAAGTGGGGGAAAAGAGATATTAGTCCAAGGAGAATTTTCTAACAACTTAAGCTGCCTGGAAGATTCAGAAGAGCAAGCATGGGTTTCTCTGGTGATATGATGAAAAATCACCTGGCAGATTAGGTGAGGGAAAGACTGCACAGTACAGTCTTGAAATTTCTAGTACTTTTAATGCTATCTTTTTCTGATCTGAAACAGCATTCTAAATTTGTTTTAATACCTATAGGTATAACTTTAGGATACTGAAGTTAAAAATATGTCATGCTTGCTTTGACAGAAAATTATGCAAACACTTTTAAAAAGCCTAATAGACTTAATAAAGCTTATAGCAAAGCATTCTTATCAATTAAATCAGTTACAACAATTTCAGTTACTGTGGTTGTAGTACAAAACCAGTATTGTATAGAAGAAAAGGTATAGGTAATCATATATAATAAAAGCTACAGGGGTATCTGCTCTGAAAACATGCAGCTATTTTCAAAGTATTTTTCAAACAGTCCAAAATTACTTTGTACAGTTACTTTTTATCTTACAAACTGTCACCTTTGGGGGTGTCTGGTGGTGGACAACCTGGTGTTGCAACCTTCCTAGAGAAAGCGTCCTGCCAGGAAAGCTTTTCCAGGGGCCTTAGCAACTTCCCCAGGGCGAGGGGCGATTTCAGCAAGTGTAGCAACTTCTCAGCTACAAGTGATATCAGCTCTTTGTGATTCAGCTCTTTGTGAAATCACCCAGGCAAAACTCGGGGACAGAGAGACAGGAGCCTTGTATGGCAATTCCACAGAGGTAGCTTTATTCAGCAGTCCCTGTGAAACAGAGGCCAGGGACAAGACTCCCTGGCATCAGAGGTAGGAGCAGATGTTTATATGGGAAAGGCAGGGGGTGGGGTAGAAACCAATTAGCCAACGGGGTACAGACTATTACCGTAAAGACACAGGGCATGTTGGGAGTGGCTCTTTTTCTCAGCATGACCCCGAAGAAGGTTGCTTATCTCTGGGGAGGTTATTTTGGCTCTCAAGCCTCTCTCCTCCAAGGCAGTGCAGAGGGCTCCTGTGCCAAGGGCTCATAGCCCTCCACATCAAACAAGAAGTGTTCTGTTTGTATTGTGTGGAACAACTAATTAAAAGACAGAAAAATCATGGGGCTGTTGCTGATCCTTGTCCTCTTTCTATGGTGTTACACAACTGAAGAAAAAGAAGTATAATTACTTACTGTATTTTACCAAACTAGAGGAATTTTCAAAACTTACAGAATTGATGTAGTCAGCTGCTGTGCCGTTCTCATTTTCAGTTCTGGCTACAGCTACAAAACTTGGCCAGCATGTGCTGCTCTTGGGCTTTTGCAAACTGAGGATTCTCAGGAAGCTGTTGCAAGTTGGCAGAGTTTGAAATACCACCTGTGCTCTTTTAAATGTTGCTAATGTATGTCTATGATTTGATCCAGAATCAGAAAGCTATAACTAGATCCTTGATAAACTTCATTTCTCAGAGGAGAGTGGAAACAGCATATAACTTACGTGAGTTCAGTGAATAAAAAAAATATTTAGTGCAGGAGAAGCCACACATCAATGTACTGTAGATTCAACTGTATTCTTCTGTGCCATTTATTGAATAGCTGAAGACAATGAACAAACTCATGGCTAATCATGATTTGTGTGAACAATGTACTACCAGGGCAGAAAATGGATAAAAAAAAGGAAAGAACAAGAAAAAACAACAACAGCAAAACCAACAAACCCCCCATTTATTTCAATGAATAATTTGCCTAGCTCAGCTGCTAATTTCTTTATCTTGTTTGATTCTGTTTCCTTGTCAAGCCAATATTACCATAATACTTTGCCAGTGACCTTTTACTTCTAATGGCTTACCTCAATGACTCCTGACACAATGTCTTCCAGCCACTAACTTCGTGGGATCCACCAGAATTCATTGCTGCCATGCATTTGGCCAGAGAGCAACATTAGCAAATACGTGAAATCACTAACATACAACAAATGATTACATGGCCTTTCTCCAGCAAACCTGTAGCATGAGCAAATGGAACTGAAACACAAGCACAATCTCTGTAATGTCTTTGGTAATTGCATGTATGTGAAATAGAGGGGAAAAACTCATAGATGCAACTGAACTTCCTGATAGAGATCTGAACTTCCTGGCACAGATCTGAACTTCCTGGCCTAAATTATGATTTTTTACTCTGTGGACAGACTTGAAACCCAGTGATAATCTCTAGTGTAAATTGTATGATATATAATTAGTGCTAATTATACAATTACTCTAAAGTGTGGCATAATAAAAGCTTTGAAAGTTGCATTTCTAGACTAAAGCAGCATTGCTGTGGTGCTAATTATGCTTTAACTCTCATCAAAATGAGATGTGCAATATCTCCTCTGAACTACCTAAGTCTAAAACATTACATCTGAAAGGACCTGTCAGAATGTGGCACTTAGAGCCCCACAGATTTCCACAGATATATTAAATTCATGTAAAAAAGGTAGCTGAGGTAGTCAAGAGTGAAATGACTGCTAATCTTAAAATAAAATGCTCCTCACTTCATAATTAATAAAACTGAAATAAGCCAGATGGTGCTAAAGATGAACAGGAAAAACATAGAGTATAATATACTCTTGCCACAGATGCTGTACACTATGAAAATAGTATCATTTAAGCTGATTAGGCAAATATTCTCATAGGCAACACCTTGCACTTGCTTTATATGCCTTTGTGATTTCTGTTACAGTTCTTTAAACATAAAGGTTGAACAGGACACAATTATTTTGCCTTCAACTTATTTACTTAATGCAAGTGACAACTTTCAGCATATAGAGCACAAGTGTCAGTTGCTTTATTTGAAGTAGTGGAAATGCTGGTCATTGGTCCCTAAGAAAATTGCTTCAACAATTCATCTCAATGTGAACTGTACTAGTGATTTTCTTATGTTTTATTATAACACAAATTCACAGCATGCCACTTCTATGTAGTACTCCTTCTTACTGACTTTAAGCTGGATCCTTTTTCCAGAAGTGGTTGTCAGGATGGGATTTCTGAGGATTATTTTCATGTCTATGAAAAATTCCGTTGATAGTTTCAGTTTACCTTGCCTAATAATATCCAAAATTATGGTAAATGCTTTCTAGAAATAAAAGTATGAAAGAGTCTACTGTCTAACTTCTGATGCAATAAAATTGTGGGATAAATGAAGAGGAAGAGACGTTTCCTCTTCACATTGGATTATGCATTATCTTCAGCTCTTGTTCATCAATGAACTAGAATAACAAGCAGTCTGCACATACTCATTGAAGAATGGCTGTGATAAATGAAAAAGGGGATTGAAGGAAGCTCTCAGGTAACTGATTCTACTATGAATTGCCTAGATTTTGTCCATCATCTCAAGAGCTAGAATAGATGCATGGTAGAAGCATTTCAGGTAGTATAATTTCTTGGTGGAAACATTATCTTCTGTATTCATTGTTGCTTTTCACCTTGAACAAATGGAAGCGAATTGAATTCTCAGTTCTCTTTTATTTCAGGGAACAGTGCTGGTCTGTCTTCCTACTTAGATGTTGTCCTGGAGTGATGTTAGAAAGTTTCTTTATTCCCTAACCCTCTGCTTAACGCCCAGAAGATGCTGTGCCTTTAGGATGGACCCGGGGGGCGGGGCCGGGCCGGAGCCGCGGGACCCAGGTTCGGGTCGGTTCAGCGGAGCGGCCCAGCGGCTCTGGGCCCCGCGGTCTGGGCAGTGCTCGGGAGGNCAGTTGTCAGCCCGGGTGTTCCTTCCCTTCTCCGGGCATTTGTTGTATTTTGAGTTTTTTTCTTTTTTCCTGTTCTGCCCTGTTTTGTTTTCTGTAAATAAACAATTTGGGTTTTTTGAACCACTTTCACTTGCTGTAATTAATTTGCCTCATTGGCAGAGGAAGGGGGGAAGCCCATTCCCTTTGGAGGAGGCACTCATTCCAGAGCATTTTCTCCTTTACTTTGTCTCCAAAACCGAGACAGATGTATGCAGCGCAGTGCCTTCCTGTAATCTTGAATAACATAATTTTGGCTTTGAGGGTCTATTAGAAAAGACAAGTTCAAATAAAAGTCTGTGGTGATATACTTTATGCCATAAGGTCAAACTGCCACCTGGTTCTTTGGTACTTAGCTACAGTATAGGACAGGGGAAGAAGCAGAGTGAGCTGTGAAGGAGTGTAATAAAGCCTTCAGAATACATATGCTCATAAAAAATCTTCCATATATAAAATTATAGTATTTGTTCTAGAGTTACAATGACATGGATGCAAAGGATATGAAATAAAAATTATATGTTCAGGTAACAATAATAATACCTAGCATTTATGTATCTTTCCTTCATCAACAGCTGTTCACATCTTTTGCAACAGTTCAGCACCAGTGTTTCATTTACCAGCTGTATAAACTGAAAGACACAGAAGGTCCCTTGGCAGGTTAGAAGCCGAGCCAGAACTAGGATATCGTCCTGTAGTCTATTTGCTAGGTCTTGTTAGATTCACTTAAGCTTGTATGACCTACGTTCTTTTTATAATTGTAATTTTGACACTAAAAACCATAAAAACCAAAAAACCAAACAAACAAATGAACAAACAAAATAGGTAAAAAACTCAAACAAACACAAACAAACAAAGCAACAAAATACCAAAACCAAACAAAAAAAACCCACCATGAGTTATTGCAGTGGTCTTATTTTGCATGGCATAGCTGCACTGTGGAATTCTGTTTACTAACCAATAATAGATTCACAGAAAATGACTTTATCACTAATTAAAGTGGTAAAGTAGGTATGCTATTTATTCGGTCGGCCGAGCGAGAC
>VWZW01007544.1:181400-220896 GCA_013397115.1 Edolisoma coerulescens
AGCAGGCCATATGCATTGTCTAATAAGCAGCTGCAAAATTTGGCAATATTCACGATCAGCAATTAACTCTTAAAACCCCAAAACTTTAAAACCCCTTGTTTCATAATAAAAAGATAAAATACCTTAAATCATTGTAATTATATGTCATTGCCAAATAAAAACTAGGTGTCAAATGGTAGTTTCTGTGTTAAACTAGAATGCATAGGCTCTGCTTTTACCTTCTATAATAAGAGCAGACAAAAAGTTTACACTCTTCTGTGCTGTGTGGGTTCTGAACTTCCTGTTTCTCTTGTTAGAGAGCACAAAACATACACTGAATCTGAATTCTTAGAGCTCTTTTGCATCACCACCACAACAGACTCATATCACACCTACATTGAAGGTGAACACTTAAGGGATTTTTTTCCCAGTAATGTGAAGTGCACCACTTTCCAGGTGCCACATTAAGACAGCATCGTATCCTAGACAGTGCCATAGACTTTTACACTGCTGAGTAGTTGATACACTCCAATGGCTCCTCATATTCCAGTGCTGGCATAGACTTCAATGCCCTTCCTCACCATTGGTCTGAAAGAAGTGCAATAACTGATGATGACCTTCTCTGAGGCCCATCTTTTCTGCTACCTGGTACCTATGTATATTTTTGAGAAATACATTACTTTAAGTACTGTGTTCATCCTGTTGTCAAAAAGGTACCAAATAACTTACTTTTAATTTTTGTCATGGAATTTTCTGTGTTCGTTTTCCAATCTAAGATAACAAATGACAACAACAAAAAAAGTACTTCACTCTGGTTAATGCCACCATTCTCATTTTTTCTCTTTTAACATATTTTTTTCTGTCAATATGAGGAATAAACAGTGGAAAATTAGGTATTAGATATTTGAAACAAGACCCTCAGTTATTCTTAATTGTCTAACTCCTTTTTGTCTATCAAAAAGTAGTATTTGTCAACTTTTGCGTGTTACACCTTGATTTTTATAGTAATTAATTTATTTCTTTAGGGTTTCTCAACAGTTTTCAGTAAATTTATAACTGTTAAATTTTTTATGAGCTTATGTAGACACTGTGAAGTGACTTTAATATACATGGCAAAACCGCTGTCTCCAAATCATGAGCAGTCACAGAGCCACTAGCACTTGTGGAACTGTTTCTCAATTCTTGCAGATCTCAGTGCATTTGGCTGCCTAATCTGAGAATGGAGAATATGACTTGGCCATTAGATTCTGGTTATGTTCTCCAGAGAGTGCATGACACTTAGCTAGTGCTTATTGAAAGATGAATTTCGTATTTTCCATCTCATTGAAAGTTTCCCACCCTGGGGCATGCATTAATAAAATAAATAGAAAACAAAAAACTGTAGTCATTAATTTCTGGGAAAAATGTTGACCTCTTGTCAAAGACTGAGTACGGTAGGCATGGGAAGGTTTTTTCCAAAATGTTTTTAACTCTTGGCTGAAGTATTTTCTGTTGTCAGCTTTTCACTGATAATCTTTTTTTACCTTTGTCTTTGAATAAAAGCAGACACTTTTGGATGGAAATTTAATTTAGCAAAAATCCTTTGAAAAGTAGTTTCAACATCTAATTTTTAGCTAGCCGTGTATGCAGCACTAAACCAAAATAATAAAACCTTAACAACAGATTCCACTAATGGTGCATTTCACAACTTGCTAAGTGACAGATGACTCCAATGAATCAAACAACGTGTAAGTATTTTCACTGAGTTTTATTTTGCTTGAATAGATTTTCTCCCTACAGCTTGTCTGCCTGGAGTTAATTTAAACTTGTCATACATGACAGTTCCTGGTACTCAATGCTCCTAGAAAAAAAAAACCCTGCCCAATGCTTAAAACACCTTAGCTGGTGTTCAGTTCCTCTGAACAGATAGAGGTTGAAGAGAGATTTGCTGACTCCGCACTGTTGACTGCGGTGCTCAGTTACACTTTTTTTTTTTTTTCAGTTTTGTTGGTCTGATGAGATATCATCAGCCATGTCATGAAGTAGTATCAGACAGAAGTAACTAGGCATGCTCCATCAGACTGGGAAATCCATGAATTGATGAAAACAACCCTTACAATTAATGTGGTTTTCAAACAAACTGGGGAAAAATCTTCAAATGAGTCGGGAAAAATGGCAAAAAATTGGAAATCAACTCCTAACCTTAACAAGATTAAGCTGTGGAGGTCAGAGTATGCATTTGCACACAGTGTTTGCAGCTACACTTTTGCAATGTGTACTGCCAGAAAACACGCCTGTTTAAATGGCTTTAGTTACACCTGGAAAAGGGCTCTGGGGAGGCAAAAAGAAAGGAATTTCTATTTCAGTTTGGCTGATGGAAGAGAGGTAGAAACTTCATAGCTCTTTGAAAAATATAGAAACTACCCTCACTTTTTAGGATCTCAGGAGATATACAGCTTGTGTCTCTCACACTTCCTCCCAGGTTCTTCTGTGTCACCAATGAAAACCTAGCTATATATCCCACTGCAGTTTACCTAGTGAATTAATTTTTTACTTAAAATGTATGTAAATTATGTAGCTTAGTAATGGTGTGAAGGCAAGGGAAGAAAAGCAGTGGTTGCCAGCTGCAATCACAGGTAATGAGTGTACTGGTATTTCCAGTACATCCTTGAGCATATGCAAAGATCATATTATAAAAGTAAAGGGAGCCCCTGCTGATAGTAAAGCTGAAAAGAAATGGAAGACCTGACACTGTACCTGGTACTAGATAATATTCTACTGGCTGTTGCAGCAATGCTTAAAAGGGCTGAATTTTTCTAAGTGGTAATACTGGAGGGATTTTTGCCTTGTGAAAATTGCATTGCAGTGTAGAGGACTCAGCCCTTTGGGTGGTTTAGTATTAGTGTTGGTATATTTCCTGGCTTCAGTATTAGTATTTATGCATTTTTATCCCTTTTTTTTTTCTTTTTCTGTTTTTGCTAAGCCCCAGTTTTTGTTCACCCTCAGAATTACAATGAATGGTACAGGCAAGTTCTTCATTGCATAACAGTAACACTCAGCGACACATCGACAGAATGTAGAAAACTCATTTGGATGGGCAACCTACAGAACTGAGCCAACTTTCAGTTGGGGCCAGTGCACACGCACTGGCCGTGCACGTTTTATGTCTGTGATGAGCAGGTGACAGACTTTTTTTTTACATTTTTTGTGTATGTCAAAACTACTCTTCTACTTTGTTTAAAGAGTTCTGGTACCTCCCAGAACAATCAAACCTTTCCTAGAATGATAATTACAAGAAAAATATTGTTGTTTTTGTTTGGCAAAATCTGAGGGGTTTTTATTCACAGAATTATGAAACTCTAAGTAACTCTTCAGAGTTACTGTAAGTACATTCTAGAATTTTCTTGAAAAGATTTTTTAACCATTTTTCTTAATGCCTAGTATTTAATTTGATGTTTATAAGAAACCATTTGTTTGGAACCCTTGAGTACTAAATATAGACAATTCCCAGAAGACTTATGAATTTATCATTCCATCAGCTCTTTCAAAGAAGATAATATGTCTGCTTGTAAGAGAAATGAACAGAGGTTAAAGACCTAATTGATGAAACTGTTTTCATATTTCTTTCACACATATAAGGCCCTCTAGAACTGTAGGCATTAAGGATGCCAACTTGCATGAGCTCTCACAATTAATATGCATGTTTAAGATTGTTCCCCCTCCTTCTCACAGTGCTTTATAAAAAACTGACACTGGAATTTATCTGACTACTACGGAAACTCCGCCCATCAGATGTGTTTTGAGGTCTATGTAGTTTATTTTTCAATAGAGACATTCATATTACCCCCATTAACATGAAGATCATGAATGAATCTTTGCTTCTTTCAAAACATATCCTTGAAGTGTACTTTGTGAAGGCATTTCCATTTACTCCTTTGAGTATCACAGTGATCAAGGGGTTGTTATCTCCTATAAAAGCAGGTAGGAGGAAGAAGAGCTTAATTCAGTGATGTGATTTCTATCAATTAGACCAAGGGCAAAGGAAAAGAAGGAAACTGGTAGATCAGATTTTTGTTGTAGTACTCAATATGAATGCTTCCCAACAAAAAATGCCTCTTGAACTTATTAGAACATTAATCTGCTTTGAGGTCACTGAAAATGCAAAAATGTGTCAAAGTGCACTGGAAATGGCAAAATGTGGACATTTTAAATTCAGCAATACTTTAATACAATTGAAAGGAAAGTGAGGAGCAAGTTACTGGAAAAAATAAAGAACATTCACACTCCACAATTTTCTGTAAATTGAGGTCATACTGGTTTTGCTAGTTCTGAAGTCTGACACCTTACAGAGGGATAATATATTTAATGGACATGTCCTGTTAATTGGGGCACCAGCAGGAGGCTGACCTAGATTGCTTCCTTTTGGAATTAAATTTCCAGGAGGAGAGAAAGAACCTATATTAAACCAAGCCTTTTCCAATTTACATCAGTGAAAGGGAGAAGGGTACACTTCATTACCTCTGTTATATGAGTCCACTTTTGACTTGCACTGTCTGAATAGTCTTTCTTAAAAGGCAGTATGGGGGATATAAATATATATTTTTCCAAACTCACTGACCTTTAGTGCTCATAGAAGCTTTTCCACATAAGTTTGCCAAGGCAACACCAGCTGTTATTAAGGCGTCCCATGTGTCAGAGAGAGAATTGTGCCAATTTATATGTTATTTGGTGATTTTCAGATACAGATAAAAGACCAGTAAAGATAAAGGAAGTCTACACAACATGCAATATTTCTATGTATAGTTCTTGGTCTCCAGAGGTGAAAGGGAATTTTATGGACACATAACTTAATATATTTTTGCATTATTACACAGTGTATTAGTCCAATAATATAAGCCTTATTTATATAAACAACTCATGCTTATGTAAATAATCCTGTTGGCATTGCCTAAGGAAAACCTACTTGTGAAAGTAAATGCTGTTATGAATTATACATCAGCTAGACTATGTTAAAAATCCTATTGTTGCCTGGAACTTCAATACCAGTCTGTTTCTTCATCTTACCTTTCATTCTGTGATGTCTTCTGGGTGGTGTTTTAACTTTATTCCATTTTTACAGAATCCACCTTAATGAAACCACCACACACAGCAGGAAAAGGCAATGTACAACAGAAGAGAGTATCATTAAGCATCTGAAAATACAAAGCATTCTTTTAATATTAAGCTGTCTAGAAGAGAAAATATAAAAATTGCATGGCAAATATATGAGAAAGACCCAAATTCTGTATTCTAACTTGTATATTAAAGTATACTATGATTTGAGTACAGACATTACCATGTATATGAAGAGCACAATGAAACAAAAAACTTTTGTCCCTCTATTTCTTCCTTCTTCCTGCCCATTCCTGCATGACCACATGATGAAATAAAACTCTTGAGCTCACGTGTTTTACTCTTGAGCTAGGTGTTTTAGATCTAGCCATCTGCATGAGAAACTTAGTTAATATCCCAGAGTTCTATCTTAAGAAAAAAAAAAGAAAAAATATTATAGTCTGATGAGTTGTAATATTAAGGCTGGAAGCTGCCAAAAGTCATTAACATGGAACACTGAGGAATCCTGATTATCCATGTAAGGCTTTTTATTTTGTACTTCAAATACAGTGAAATCATAATCTTTATCATTTCCTCATAAAATTGAATGCATTTCACTTGTAAGTGCATCCTCCTTAACATAATCTGAAACATCTCAGATTTTATTCACAGCTCATTGAGAGCCAAAAAGGCCAATAATAAGCCAGAATCAAGCTAAGTAATAAAATCCCAACCTATGCTGAGAGAACAGGGCTGTACATTCTGTCTGTGTCACAAAGATATAAAAACAATTTAATTTAATCACTTTGAATTACTAAGTGCTGCCAGGGAAATAGTCAGAAGCATATACATTACCTAAGGCAATGAATATGTTGTAGTATACTCCCTGAATTGCACCGCTACTGCATAGTTATTATATTTTTATGCACTACTTTAGTTACTGTTATGGAAAAAGCACTTAAAATAAGGCTTCACAAGAAGATCTCCATTGCAGTTAGAGTACTACTGCGCTAATAAATTCTGCCTGTGCCTCTTCAGTTTGCGTCAGATGTAACCCATATTAAAAACCACAAATACCTCTTAATTGTCTATGGCTTTTTAGCTTGATGTATATACATAAGGTTCCAAAAGCAAAACCATACAATTTCACTCTGATTAAAACTGTTGAGGATGTAAAAAGCCATGCATTTCCTGATTGAGTGTCAGAAGCCATGTTTACAGATACCACCACCTCACAATCAGAAAATGTCTCTAGCAGCTACTACTAGTCACTGGTTATGGGCTCTTGAATGACCTGTGAACTGCCACATACACCTATCTGATCATGAAAATTCTTCCTATGTTTGATTTTCTTGACATATTTTTGTTTCTAATCTGCTACATTGTACTAGGCCAACCATCTCAAGTGCATGTATCCCCATGCATGCAGCTTGAGGAAAAAACAGGAGGAGCTGGAACTCCATGGCCAATCAGAAACTTGGGAGATTGTAGGAATAAATGAAATATGGTGTAACAACTCACATGACTGGAGAGTCACAATGGATGACTACAGTCTGCAAGATTCTGAGTCTGTTTGAAACAGAATAGAAGCATACCAGAGACGGCAAAGTGGACAAATATCTGTGGAGAACTACAAGTTCACTGCCAGGGAGTGTAAAGATTCAGTTAGAAGAGCAAAATCTCAGGTTGATTTGAAATTGGCCAAAGATGTCAAAATCCACAAGAAAGGGTTCTTTGTAGACCAAGCATAAACAAGAGGAAAATACTGACCCACTGTTAAACAGAAGTGAATTAGTCACCAATAATGCTGAAAAGGCAGAGGTTCTCTACGCTTCCTTCACCTCCATATTTACCAATGCTGTTTGAGTCCAGGTCTTGGGAACAACTATCCAGGTTGATGATAACACAGGCCAAGAGTCAGTGAGGGAAGATTTGGTGTGTGAACTTTCACAGGAGCTTGACCCCCTGCACAAATCAGTGGGCCCTGACAGTATCCACCTGAGAGTGTTAAGGCTGACAAAATTGTGAGGCTGCTTTCCATAGTCTTTGAGAAGTTATGGATATCTTCCCAGAAGCCTGGAACAAGGCTGTCACCCTCATCTGACAAGAAGGGCTTAAAGAGGATTCAGGAAATTATAAGCCCAGCAGTCTTACTTTGGTGACTAGGAAAGTTATGGAACAAATCCTCCTGGAGGCCATCACAAGTCAGATGAAGCACATGATTGGGAAAAGCCAGCATGCATTCGCCAAGTGCAAGTTGTGCTTAACAAAATTGGTCACCTTCTGCAACAAAATATCCTACTTTGTTGATGCGGAGCGAGTAGGGGACACTGTCTACTTGGATTTCTTCAAGGCTTTCCACAGGGTCTTCCACAGCCTTAGAGTTCCACACTTACAGAAAGTGTTGTGTTATAGGTTAGACCAGTGGCCTGTGTGGTGAGTGTGGAACTGGCTGACTAGTCTCACACGAAGAGTGGTAGTAAACAGCTCCTTTTCAAACCTGGTGCAAGTGGTGTTCCCAGGGACCAACACTGGGCTCAATGCTGTCTTAATGCTTTCATACGTGCCTGGAAAATAGGATCAAATGTAACCTGATAAAGTTTGCCAGTGATACCAAACTGAGTGGTGAAGTGGGCAGTTTGGCAGGGAGAGCGACCCTGCAGGAAGACCTGGATAGGCTGAGAGAGTGGGCTGACAATAACCCCAGGAATTTTAGCAAGGACAAGTGTGAGGTATTACACTTGGAAAAACAACCCAGGAGTGCAGGACAGGCTAAGAGCTACCTTGCTGTGGAAAGGTCTTGGTGGACAAGTTCAGTATGAATGAAGTCTGTGGTGCTGCGGCAAAGAAAGCCAATGAGATGCTGGGCTGTATCAACAAGGGCATGACCAGCAGAGATAAAGAAGTCATCATTCTAATTTACTTGGCTCTGGTCAGGCCACAGCTGGAATGCTGTGCTCAGTTTTGGTCCCCACTATACAAAAAGATGTGGACAGGCTGGAGGGGCTCCAGAGAAGTGCCACAGAGATAAGAAAGAGAAGCCTTCCCTCTGAGAAAAAGATGTGAGTGCTGGACTTGTTTGGGTTTGAGAAAAGAAGATTTGGGTGAGAATTTATCACCATGCTCCAGTGACTACAAAGAAGACAGAAGCTCCTTTTTACAATAAGTAACAAGGAAAAGATGGGAGCTAATGGGTAAGTTATTCCTGGGGAGATTGAAATTGGACACTTTTAAGATCCATGTGGACAAGGTGCCGGGCCATCTTGTCTGGACTGTGCTTTTGGCAAAAAAAAGTTGGGCCAGATAATCCTTGAGATCCCTTTTCAGTATTTCATATTCTATGATTCTTTTATTCTATGATTTCTTTAATGTGGCACCAAATAGCAGTTTTTAATTTTCTTTTCACCCAGAAGGAGTAATTGTTGGAGAGTCGATACCTTAAAACCTTGTTCTCTGTGGGTTTGTAAGTAGTGGTTGTACTCCCGATTGCACCATGTAAGTTGACCTTAAAGAATTAATAGGTTTCACAACATTAAAAACCTGTTGACTGCTTTAATTTGTACTGTGAGACTAAGAGAAGGCTTCATTAGCCCTCCAGCAATAATATTCTGAATGAATTGGGTAATGAGATAACAACATAGCAGCCATTCCAAGGAATCAAAGTTACTATGGATGGCAAAATCTTTTCTTCCCCCTTCTACCAATTTTTAAAAATTGTTCTGTAAATAAATGTGCCAGGTTTTTCTGGATGTATAACAGGACTGGTGATCTTTGGCTCTGTTAATGCATATGAAGATGTTGGATATTATTTGCAAACACTTGATTAAGGAATGTACAGCCCCTTTAATTCAACCCAAATTCCTAGCAGAAACCTAATTCTCCTTGTAAGGTCATGCTGACAATACTTTGCCCAAAACCTTGCGTAATTGTGTTGCATATTGCCTTTCTCTTTCCCATGAGGACTACAAAGAGCTGAAAGCTGGAATTAGATTTTTCTCCTGAGGAAGATACTGCGACCAGGTTTAAAACCAATTCTCAAGAAAAAGCCTCCCACTTTTCCCTCTGAAGAAGAACCCCTTCTCTCTATATGCAGACAAACAAGCTTGCCCTCAGCAAGAAAAGTACTTGGGAGAGAAAGAAGAAGAAAAATCAATGTTCCAACAAGATCAAACCAGCTCCAGCTGCTCTCAGAAATTTTTGGGGGCATGCAGAAATGTCATTGTATTCATTAAACTCCTAGACAGTATTTTCATTTTCACTATGAAAGCAGTGCTAAGCTTGCCAGTCCATTAAACTCTAACAAGGGTCTCTGCAGGTTCATAGTTCCAATTATGACACAGTTTATAGGACCCTAGCAATAAATACTTTGACTCGCTCCACTGTGGGTTGATCTTTGCTCCTGCAGTTTTCAAATAAACAATGGGCTGGAGGTGGAAACGCAAATGCCTGATTTTTCTTTCAAAAGTAGAATACTGGAAACACCTTGGCTAACACACAGCTGAGATTCCCAAGGAGTCTTTTCCCTTGGGATTCTGTTGAAGTTAATTACTTCTTTTTGGCTGACACAAAAGATTTGTATCAAGTCTGAAAATAATATTAGGAAACAAACTAAGCAAGCTATATGAATATGTACATAACATAGATGTACATAGTATGTGATAGTATATGATTATTGACTAGTAAAAAGGAAGTGAAGAGGTATGTGGGTGGATATGGTATTAATGAAATAATGATTTCAGACCCTGGGATTCAAATTTTGAGAGTATATGTGAAGAAACTAAGACTAATGTTTTGCATTACGGTTGGAAATAATGAAAAAAGATTTGACCATAAGACTGATACCTATTTGCTATACCTATGAAAATTTTAAACCTAGATATTCAGAATTGCTGGCTATGTTTGCAGACACCGGCAGGGAGACTAATTTAACTGAGGGCAAAATAAGTGTATTGCAAAGTTTGTGTACACAACTAGCATCTGCAGAAGACAGTCAGTCTTACAAAAATGGATAATTTTTTCATTCAATACAAAATATTGTGTTTAATTATATAGAAATTTTACACAGTCATTGTAAGTAAAAATGGAATCTTTTTATGATGCTAAAGCTATAAGAAATGTTTTAGAAAATGTTACCATGTTATCTCAAAGTGATAAGATGAATTTTTTCAAAATTGCCCATTGTACTTATTGCAAATGAATCTAAGTCCTTACAAAATGCAAATATTTAGGAATGCTGTCTCTGTCGAGCCCAGCAAAAGAGATAGTTATGTGTGTTGTGTTTTAAAATGATGAGAAACAGTGATAAATCAGAAAAAGAAGAAGTAATGAATGTGGCAGAAATACTATGAAATTACAAGCTTTTGTATATTCAAAAATGCTGAAGAAAAACAATACAAAATCAACTTCATAACTTTTTACATTCAGAAAAACTGCCACAAATCCTAACATTTCTTCTCTAGTAGACATGCTTACATTAAAAGTTACTGAAAATCTCATAAAGCAAAAATGACCCATAGCATACTGTGTGAGTGTTTGCATTTGTAATCAGAATAAGACATCTTTAGAGAATGTCATTAGTGGGAATTATGAAAAAAAAGAAGATGCAATTTCTTCTATATTATTCTGAGTTGTCAGAAAATATGTGTTAGTGCACTAACTCCCTTGCAGAAAGTTTGGATAAAGCTTTATGAAGCCCTGGAATGATTTCAACTATTAAACAAATAGAAATGTATATCTATGAGAATACTGAAAAAAGAAGTGACAGCAACAGTCCAGGTTTTTTTTGTGTATTTTAGTTTTATATCTAGAGTTAATATGTAATTGCTGTGACCTTGGTACTACAAAGAAGTAAGTAAGATGAACCCAATGCCAATAAAGTTCTCTGTTTTGTCCAAGAGTCTGAATAATCTCATTGTTTACTTTTTTTTTTTTTCACAGTAAGGAGTGGAAGCATTTCCGGAGCATGTTTGCTTTATGTCTCTTACATGGGCATTCAAATAGTGATTTTATACAGAATTTTGCATATACAATTTCTGAATAATTATGGCTTTTCAAATCTGAAAGGTCTGGAGAATGCAGTATGGTCATGCAGACAAATGATGTGTCTTCTTGACAGGCATGTAGATTGTTTGCTTATAAAGTTCCTAAGATTAATAGTCAGCCCTGTAAGTTATACATGATCTGACATCTTAATCTGAAATACAATCAATAAAGAAATCTTATAAAACTGAAAAAAAAAGTAGTTACATGCTATAACAACATCAGCATCTTAAAATCTTATACCAGGTTCATTTACAGTTAAGGAAAAATACTGGCATAGGAAAAATATTGGCATAAAATTACTTGAATACCTAATTTTTCTATTTGTTAGAAAAAAGAAGAATAAAATATATAATGGTTAAATTGCCATGAGATGAGCATGATGGAAGTAAATGACAAAAAGAATAGAATCAATAAAGATATTGTAGTGTTAATGTTCTTTCCTTTTTGTCATTATAAAATATGAATTACTTCCACAACTATTTTTAGTAAATATGTTTTAATATAAAATGGAGTCCTGTTATATTCACTAGTTTTTTGCTCTTGTTTTTCTAAGCATTACTGTAATTCAATGTAATTGTTTGTATGTTTTCAAGTTTGTAAATTTTTAATGTGTCTCCATTTGGTTGATTCCAGCAGAAATACGAAAATCTGTGTCTTACAATCAAAATACCAACACAATTCAAGTGAGCAAACAAAGTTCAAATGTGTTTTCCAGGTTTATGGGCTTTTTCAGCTGCTGTTACTGTCAAAACCAGACAATAAATATAATGAGACCAAAATCATATAACACTCAAAGAATTCATGCAAGTCCAATATTACATAGAAATACACTGTGATACCTTTTGGAAGCAATAAGTACTTGCTTCAGTACAAGGAATTCAGAAGTTCAAACCCTTACTTACTGAGCTATTTGTATATCAAATGACTTCTTCAATGCCATCAGTGGCATTTTATACGGATTTTTGTCCTGAGTCTAGTAGTGTCTAGTAGACACTCTAGGCATAGACATGAACTAAAGAGATTCAGACAAGAATGCTGAAGCAGGGGAAAAAAGGAGGAACCAGTAGGAAAGTTGTGAAAGTAGGAAAGTTATGAAAGTCTATGAATATCACCTTCCTTCTGCTCATAATGTCCTTTTGTTTCACTGGTGCGTTGGTTTGAATACAAGATTCTAAACCTGTATTTTTCCTATGCTGTTAGATCATACAACTAAAAAGGAAAGTTCTCTTCAGCACTAAATATTGGCAGATGGAATGGCAAAAGAAGGATATATTGAAGATCAATAATCACTATAATACACAGAACATAAACGAGTCACTTTTATACTCCAGGTCTAAAGGAGGCATATGCCATGTGACCTCAGGGTTTTTCAGTGTCCTAGGGTTGACATTCCCTGTGAGACACTGGCAGATGTTTTCATCTTGCATAGGTCTTTTAAATACTCAAAAACTGCTGTTTCTAGTGAGTTGCATTGTGTAAGGGGTCATATTTTGCATAATTTGATGAGAAAGGATGGGAAAAGCAACCAGTCATTTTCAACACACTTTTTGTATTGTTAATTATGTATCTGCTTGCTGTATATTTTCTGCATGCGTATGTCTGGTCTTGTAAGATAGAAACATTTACAGCATTCAAATGAGTTGATGACAAACAATTACCAAGTCTCATTCAAACACACAGCCTCATATCAAAGCAATTTGGTTGAAAAGGAGATGAAAGGAGACAATCAGGCTGAAGCAAGTCAGCTACTCCATTACAAAACCCCAAAATATTATCACTGATTGTACTAAAACCACCATATATAGACAATTGAGGTAACTTCAGAAAATAGCAGTAACCTTTAGGAACAGGAACCTTTAGTCCAAAATCAGTCTATGGAAGGAATAGTGAAGTGAGAGTCCTTCTCTGAGTTGTACATACTGGAGGCCAAGCCAAATCCTATAGAAGCAACAGGGTACATTAACCTTCCTGCTAAAACTTCAACAATCTATCATTGAAGGTGAATTTTGGCCTGGTTAAGCTCTGTAACCTTGGCTCAGGTTGCTGAGGAAATTGCCAAGCTGTGAGGAAGTTCATAGTGTAGAGATATATAGTAAGACAGGTAACATCGCAGGCAGAGCTAAGATTGTTCAGATAATACTAGTTAGCAGCCCAAGAACTCAAGAGGAAAAGCATTCCTGTCAGATAATATAAAATCCTAGGATAAAAAAAGAAACACAGAACTGGAAGATGGCAACTCAACATCACTTCTGCAAGGAGCAAAGATCACAGAAACACAGAATATGCTGAGTTGGAAGGCACTCACCACGATCATCAAGTCCTAGCTCTGCACAGTACCATCCCCAAGAGCCACACCATGTACCCAAAACTGCCCCCTGCACTCGAGGTGAGTCCATCCCATTGCAGAGCAGAGCGGGACAATGCCCTCCCTGGCCCAGCTGGTGAGGCTGTGCCTGATACCCCCACAGCTTGGCCCTCCTGGCTGCCAGGGTACTGCTGACTCAAATTCAACTTGCCATTGACCAGGACCCTATGGCACTGCTCTCCAGCACCTCATTCTCCAGTCTGTCCATACATCCAGGGCTGCCCCATCCCAGGTGTAGGATCTGGTACTCTCACTTGTTGAACTTCGTATAGTTGGTGATTGATCTGATTTTTTGCCATCTGTGTGCAGGGCCTCCCTGCCTTCGAGGGAGTCAACAGCTCCTCCCAGTTAAGTATCATCTGTGATCTTTCTTAGTATCCCTTCCAGTTCTGCATCCAAGTTGTTTATGAAGATATTGAAGAGCACAGGGCCAAGGATGGAGCCCTGCAAGTGATAGGTCACCCATCTGATGTTGCCCCATTCACTGCAACCCTTTCTGCCTGACCCATGAGCCAGTGGCTCACCTATTGCATGATGTGTTTATCCAGCTGCGGGCTCTTGCTGTCCTCTCTCTACCTGCCCTGATGGCTGCCTGGCCAGAAGTTACTTATCACAGGGTGGGGGTACTTAGTAGGTCTATTAGTGGTTAAAACATTAACTGTAGTGATTAAAATATAGTGTTTAAATTGTAGTGATTAAAATATGATTAATAAGCTGTAAACATTAATTATTGTGATTAAAATATGTCATTACAATTATAAATATGTTCTTTTATATAATACAAAACTTCTTGAATTTCTGAACTGAATGCTTCTATTCCTTCCTTGGATAGACACATTTGAAATATGAATCAAAAAATTTAAGAAAATGTGATCACTTATTTTTAATAATTAGCTAACTTGTAAGCCTTATAGATCCTAAGTTTTGCATCCATGTCTCAGGTTTTTGTCAAAACTCTTAGAACAGAAAACTACACTTGGTATCTCTCCATTTATATTCAAAGAAATAATTATTTTACACAATTTCCAATTGCCCTGCATGGAGAGATGAACATGTATTCAACAGAGCTAAACCTGAGTAAATTAGCTCAGAAGAAGTGAGATGGACTGATAACGTGGTGTTAAAATTTTTTCACTAAGTTAAAATATAGGAAACCATTGGCAAAGCACAAAATATAAAGCTGAAAAGAAAGGTTGATTATGTTCTCAGTGTCAGTTAAAAACATGATGACATAACATTTTTAGTTGTTTCATATGTGTCCTGACATACATACAAAGAAACTGGAATGAATTCCTATTTCAGAGGCACTAAGAACTTAAATGGAGCCACCTTAGTTTATAATGTTTGTACATAACTGATCTGATTTATGGTGAGGTAGTATGTTAAGGCTTTTCATATCCAGCTCATGCTAACTGGTCGAGTTAGGGCAATGGAATTTATTTTCGGGAGCCCCTACACTCACACTTCAACAGGCAATATCACAGCAGCTGGTTGACCCTGGACAACATCCCATCAAGTCACTTGCCCACTCTCCGACAGAGATGGGGGAGAGAACCAGAAGGACAAATGTGAAAGAAACACATGGATTGAGAGATAAAGAAAACTGTTTGTGCAAGTAAAAGCAAATAAGGAATTCCTTCCCTATTCCTCATGGACAAGTGTTCAGCCATTTAAAGAAACCAAGGCCTCCGCGCATGTATCAATTTCATGGGGAGAGAAATGTGATAACCATTAATGTCCCACCTTTCTTGTCCTTGCCTTGAGCTTTTATTACTGAGTGTGATGCTATATGTTATAGGATATCCCCTTGGACACTTTGGGTCAACTGTCCCAGCTGTGGCCCTTCCCAACCCATTGGAGGGTCAGCTGAAGAAACAGAAAATGTTTGTGCAAGCATTACTCAGCATCAGCTAGAACACTGGCTTTTTACCAACACTGCTCTGGTCACCAGTCTAAAATATTGCATCATCTGAGCTGCTATGAAGAAAAAGTAACTCCATCCCAGGAAGACTGAGTACAATCACATAAAATATAAGAAATCAAAATCAGTTTTTTCAAAGACTAGTAAACGTGAAACTCAAGGCTATTACAAATACTTAATGCATCCTCTCACATTTATACTGTTAATACAAGATTTATATGGCAAACAGTGGTTGAACATGAGCCAGCAATGTGCCCATACGTGACCAAGAAGGTGTCCAAAAGGCATCCATGAAGGCTAATAGCACCTGGCCTGTATCAGAAATAGAATGACCAGCAGGATTAGGGAAGTGGTTCTTCCCCTGTGCTGGGCACTGGTGAGGCCACACCTCAAGTGCTGTGTTCAGTTCTGGGCTCTTAACTACAAGAAAGACATTGAGGGGCTGGAGCGTGTCTGGAGAAAGGCAATGAAGCTTTCATTAGGGGCTGGGCACAAGTCTGATGAGGGCGCTGGGAATGTTCAGCCTGGAGAAAAGGAGGCTCAGAGGAGACCTTATCACTCTCTACAAGAGCCTAGAAGGAGGTTATAGCCATGTTATAAGTCTTTTGGTCTAATTATTAAATTGTTAATAAAGTTAATAGAGTAGACAATAACTATGTTCTAGAGTAAGGGAGCGGTTTGCCTTGGGAAATGTTTAGCTGTTGTTACTTACTTTGTACATATTTACAATTGTTACTTAACTGTTACTTACTTTATAGGTTTGATTGTAACTCATTTAGGCCTGTTCAATTGTATCTTAAAGTTCCGTGTAGTTAAACAGTTAAATTGTGTTGAGACAAGGGAGAATAGCTTATATAAAAACATCAGGAAGGCGAGGGCCCTATCTACAGAACAGGGTGCTCTAGAAAGTTCCAGAGCTGACATCATCACGATGACAACTGTGTAATGTAATCCTGTATGTAATCAAGAAAGATCAAGATTGGACGGCAGAACGAGCCAATAGAATCAGCCCCTAGAAAAATGATTGGTGTAGGGTGCACCTCGAAACCAACCAATAACATTGGGCATGCAAATGTAGCACCTTAAGTGTTCTGACCAATCAAGGAACGAGCCATAGATTACATAAACTACTCTAGTGCTCAGCTCTAGGTCCTCCTGAGGCGGCACCCAGCACCGGGCCCTCGCTGATACCCTGTTGCTCTGCCTTGCCGTGCTTGGCAATTGGGGCCTCTCCCCTTTTGTTCACCCCTGGTTTCCCTTTCTATAAACCAATTACTCCAATTGGCCATTTTGTCAGAGTGTTTCTGACAGCCAGGTGGGGGTCAATCTCTTCTCTCAGGCAACAAACAACAGGACAAGAGGACATAATATGAAACTGCATCAGAGGAGGTTTAGTTTGGACATTAGGAAGAATTTCTTCACAGAAAATGTGATTAGACATTGGAATGGGCTGACCAGAGAGGTGTTTAAGTCACCATCCCTGGACGCGTTTAAAGAAAGACAGAAATGTGGAATTTAGTGCTGTGGTTGACATAGTGGTGTTTGGTGAAAGGTTGTACTTGATGATCTCAGAGGCCGTTTCCAATCTATCTTATTCTGTGACCCTGTGGTATATCAACTATTGTATTTATTATTATACATATGGATAATATAGACGCAGTCATGAATTCTTATGCTACATAGGAATCCTGCTACTTCAGTACAATTAAATCTCTAAGATTGATAGGATATGAGAATGTGGCCCTATTTTTGTGTGATGACATATCTTACTATACTCCCTGTCTCAGAGTGTTTTCCATACTGTGCACCTTCAGCTTGTTTCTATGGCACTTTATTAAATATAGATATTGACTTCAGTCTCAGATCATGCTGGTTATGTTGTCTAGGAAGATGACAAAGTAAACTGCGTTTTTGCTTGATACTTATGGACTAACTAATGTGTATAGAATGTTTCACTTTCTCGCAGAATTTAATTCAGCTGCACTCTCCATTTCCATTTGCCTCACATTGTGCAGCTAATAGAGCTTCTCTTCTTCTGAATGTTTCCATCTTAAATTTAAACGGGATTAATGCTGCGAAAAGTTCTTTTTCAATGATTATCTTAATAATCTGGAAATTATGGCTACCCAAATAACACACTATAGTTAGCACCAATCTTAGTATTTATTGCAATTCAGTGGAAATGTGTGTGTGTGTACATGTGGTTCCCAGGTTCCCAGGTCACAGCTCTAAGACACCCTGATTGTAGTCATAACTATGATTTATCTCCTTTTTATTTTACCTGTGGAGACTTAGCCAATACTGAACATGTTCTTGATTGCAGCAACAGCTGTAGATATTTCCAGGAGTCATATCACATGCAAGGTGTCTGGCATAAATCTTGGATTAATTAAAATTTGGTTTATAGCTGAGTGGGCAACTCCCATTAATGTTAATTTCCCATTCACCTGAGCTTCTGGCTTTTCTTAAAATCATATTATTAAAAAAAAAGAAAAATATAGAGATCATTATTCTGAAAGGTTCTATCTTCCGTATTTTATCTTATTTGCTTATATTGCAGTCAATTTTCCTCTTGAGAAATTTTGCTTTGTTGAGAAGGTGGTGTGTAATTCATTCATGGGACATGATTTTCTATACTGGATATGCCCAAAATTAACCACATGCTCACATTAACCCATGCAAAATTGTCCCATTATCTCTCATTTTGAACTCTCCAATTAATTTTCCTTTAGCATTTAACTTGAAAATCACATGAAAAGTACAGCCACCTCTCCTAGATTAGTGTAAGTAGAAAGATATGTTGAAAGAATGGACATAGTCAAGGTTTAAAAGAGTCTGAAGATTGTTCAAATTTAGGATTTACAGGTAAGAATGCAGAACCTGTAGACATCATGTAAATCTTTCCTCGCACTCCAGTTCTGCATATGGACACATAATCCATCACTGTGATCCCAGTCACATTTCTGACTATTTTACACACTTGTCTTTCAGTAAATATAAAAATACCTTCTCCACATTAAATTCTCTTCAGCAGTCAAACAACAACAACAAAATATTAAGTTTTCTAATAACTACCATGAATTTTAAGGTGTGAAAGATTCCATAGTTTTATAGATTCCTCATAACCTCTTTAACCTCATTAAGCCTTTGGGGTGGTTTGAAAAGTATGTCCCTGTACCAAGCAACAGTTTCAGGACTAAATTTTTTGTCTGGACTTGACTTGTACATTAAAGATGGGAAGGACAGATCAAATACGGGCTTGGTTCTACTGTCTCCACTGGGGATACACCATGAGTAAATGTAACTCCATGTCTCTGTGACTTCAGCTATAATTTTAATTTTTCATTGCAAATATTTTGGAAGAATTTCTTTAAGTAGTCACATTTAGAGGACTGATAATAGCCAATTTAATGACATAAAATTTTGGAAGGGGCAGACAGAGCAGCTATCTAGCTAGTGAGTACTCAGAGGTACGCAGTCAGTATGAGCTGAAACTTAACTCATACTGAGGGGATTTACTTTTAAACATGAATGTCCCCAATACATTCTCTTATCCAGGTTGCCAATTTAAGTTGGTCACCAATTCACCTATATTTACCCTGGTGAAATAGTAGAAGATGGAGTCCGCTGTGACACAGTACTTAAACTCTTGCCTGGCTGTCAGACCAAAGAGTAGCCATAAGGGTTACATGACTACTCTGGCCACAATTAAGCATGATTTATGTGTGTTGCTGGACTAGCAGCAGATTGAAATGCATAAATCTTCTAAATTTCATAGACTGTTTCAAAATTCTGCAGGTTTTGGGGTGCCATCAGGATCCACAGTAGAAGTTCTTCCTGGCCTTGTGCTAGGGAATGTGCATGTGTGGCAGGGTAATATAAATCTAATACCATGAGAATCTGGAGACTGCAGTTTAGCATTCCTGTTTTGCAAGATTTTACAGGAGTTCTGTAGAAGAGTAGTAGTGTTTTGACTTTGCTTTTCTTTCCATTTCAGCATGTTTAAAATTCAGCAAGAGAAATCCTGTAACTGAAAAAATGAGTGACTTTATTAGGTAAGTGGATATTAATGAATATAAGTATGAGACTGGTGTGTTAGCCATGAGACATAATTCCATCCCAGACTGACCCAATATAATAACAGATCCCTGTATTACTTGCAGAGAATGTGTGTGTGATCATGAGATTATGAGAATTACTTTGAGAGAATGTGTGTGTGATTATGAGATACAGTGATGGTAACATAAAACTTCAGAGACTATTCATATTCCTGAATTCAAGCACTTGTCTACATCCTAGGAGATCCTAAGCAAAACGTGTGGAACATCTGCTGTTCAAGGATATCAGTCTAGCACATCTTTAAAGAAACTCATATTATTTATTTATTTATTCATTGACAATGATTATTGATTTTAAAAAATCAATACCTCATAAATCCAAACATTTTAAGGAAAGCTGAAACAAAATTACAGCCAAAGTTACACAGCTCAACTCTGCTTGTCTAGCAAGGTCAGATATTAACTACAAAGCCATGTGTTAATCTCGGGGCATCTACGCAATGCTTAAATTGTTTGTTTGTTTGCTTGTTTGTTTTATATCCAGCCTTGGGTAATTACTTTTTACTAGTCAACACAGCTTACATCAATTATGAAAAAGCTTATGATGAAGGATATTAGTAAAATATCCCTTGAGGTCTGACCTCACCAAATGTGATTCGTCCAGACAGACAATGGAGGTGGCTTTGCAAAACAAAGCCAACAACAGTAATCATAATCATATCTGATAGCATCAAGCCAAAATACACAGCCAAAGAATTATAGTCAGCTAAATAAAATATCTCAGTCCCCAAATGCTGTGATAGAGAACCAATCTGCTAATTAAACAACATACCTCTAATTATACGACTTGGTTCCAGAGACATAAAAATTTAAAAGAATACAAAAATTTGTAGATTTGTTGAAACATACTTTTTCCCCCCCCCACCCATTAAGCCTTTCTAAAATTATTACACATTAATCTCACATTTAGAGAAGTAATATTAACAGATGCTGGGGGTTTTCGGCTTTTTTTTGCAAAATAGTCAGATGATTTAAAATAATTTAGTCTTCTGTGCAAAAAATAAAGCAAATTAACCTGACATGTGCAGGATTAAACCTAATTCTTCCCAAACCTTTCACGTACTATTCTCTTCTTTATGTCTCCTGTGTAAAAATAAAAACAGTCTTTCAAGTTTTTATTTTCTCATTGGTTTCTTTAATACAGCCAAATGTTTCTCATTTTGAATCCCATTGAATGAAGGAAATGCAATATATTTCAATTACAGTTGGTCTAATCTCTCTGCCAAATTGCCTGGTCGGTGTAAAACTATAACGTGAGCACTGAATGAAATTGATAAAATTAGACAACTTTGGCTGAGTTTCAAGTTAGAATTCAAGTCAGAATTATGAGTTTAGATGACAAAACTAATTTAAAGAATGGACTTTGCTGATCCCTACTTTATAGCAATATAAATGCCACCAAGAGTCAGATGGATGACAACATTATAAAAACACAGCAAATGTGAAACCAACAGGATCCATTTCTAAATTAGATTTATAAATTCAACTATATGAGAGCAAGGTATGTAGCTAGCATGACATCAGGAAATAGTCCACATTAGGGGAAAAAAAAAAAAAGACGGGGAAAAAATGTGATTGCGAAATTTTTTCCCTACATTAAATTATTGAATGCATTTCACTCCTCATCTTTCACCTTTGTTTCCAGGACCAAAGCCTCATGGCTGAGGTATTGTAAAAGTAACTGCCTCTCTGGAAGGGACTAGTGTTCAGGCTCATTATATGAAACAAGCCTCACTCAATGCAATAAATATTCATATTTGAATGAAACCAGAGATGCTTTCTGGCTCAAAACAAGTGTCATAACATATTTTATTAGTGTGGTATTGAACAGTGAAACAGTAAGAAGAGGTGTAAGGAGTAAGAAGAAATTAATATGAATGAAAAGAGAATATTTCCATTCTTCCTCGCCAGCCAAATACGTTATTATAACAGAAGGGTGTAGCATTTACTACAGGTATTAACTGTGAGGCCTATTCACTAGGCTCTCTATGTAAGTAGCTCTATGATTCCTTACCTTGTGTTTAAATGACTCTGAACCACCTTCTGCAGTGAAAGCTCATGTCAGGCTTGTTACAATTAATGTAAGGCCTAGTGATATCTCTGTTAACATTCATTATATTCACTTGGGGAAATGAATTTAAAAGCCTGTGAAAATTAACTGCCACCCTCTTCATATGGAAGAAGGTGTACAGCCACGTCAGCTCCCTGCTCCACCCAGGCTGGAGAGCCCTTCTTCCACCAGTCAGGTTGTGCCCACGGTTGTGGGTGTCCTTCTCCCATGACTGAATTTAGAGTTCATCTGTGTCTCCAAGCAGAAGCGCTGAATTGTGCTTATATAGGTGTATCCCAGATGTTTCTGTCAGCTGAGCAGCAGTCTCTGATCTGACTCTGGGAAGAGAGGTAGGGAGTCAGTTGTTCCTGTGCTTTTAGAAATGTGGGTAATTTGAAGTCCTGTAGTGTTGATGGACAAACAGCCCTGTCATATTGTCTTTTTGTGTGCCTGTCTTCAAAAATAGTGGTATCATTCTGTGTCTGAAAATGTGACTTTTCTGTCTCCTTACCATGAAGCTTGTCTCTCCAAAGGTCTGGACTCTTGTATCAGTCTAGGGGTGTGAAATACAAAAAATTTGTAGTCTTTACTGACCTTTACAGGGACAATGCTATGCAATACTGCAATGAAATAGCAAATGTGTGATTAGTGAAAAGAGAACAAAACTAGAAGAGACTGCTGTTGAAAAAAAAGGACACAGAATAAAAACGTGAAAACTAGAAGAAAGTGTCCTATGTTAGCTGAGGAAGGTGAGGAAAGATTTGAGAGTTTCTTGGTATTATTAATACAGACATTTCCTGAGCTTCAGGAATTAATTTTCCAGCATTAATGTTTCTGGGTGTAGTTCTTCATAAATGGGAGAAGTGAGAAATTTTAGTTTGTACACTGTTGATCCAATTAATGCTTTCTATGCGAAAGTTTCATAGGCACTTGTGACAGATTTAAGTTATGAGATATTCATCTTTCCTGTTTTCACTTTTACTTCTGGGAGAGATGTTGCTTTCTAGACCCTTTCTGTCTTTGGTGTTCTGATTAATTTCTCTCTGCACCATCCCTATATCCATTCCTGCATCAGATATTTGCTTTTGTACTTTTCTTATTTGCTGAAAGAGGTTCAATTTTGAGAAGTGGAACACTTAGGTTCAGCTTCAGGCGCTGTGGAAACTTCAGCTTGGCAAAGAAAAGTGAATCCTACATTTGGCAAGCAATGAAGGAACCTATTATTTTCAAATATTTTATTTAAAAATGAAAGCATTACACATATGGAATCTTAAATGTTCCTCTAACAAAAGCTTTGAATTTTACTTTCAGATTTTATGTAGAGTTTGTCAGTTCCTTGGATCTACATGTTCCACACACAGCTTTCAATAGCTCTATTAAAGGGAAACATAAAAAAAATTAAGAGACTAAAGAAAGGAGAAGAAAATCCTAATACATCCTTTTAATGCATTACTATTACTCAGACATGTACAGTTTTCATTTTATTATTTTTGTCAGTTATAGTATTTTTCAACCTTTGGAAAATAAAGTTTTTTATACTCTTCATGTTCAGTATTTTTCAGGGTTGGGGGTGGGGACTTGGAGGGGGGGAATGCAAAGAAAAAAATGAAATACAAAATGTAGAAAGAGCAATTGTGTTAGTAGAATGCAAATCAGTGCTTTGGCTGAGGATCTGAACCTCATAACTTTTCTGAATATAAGTGCAAACCCCAGGGTAATAATACTTCAGTGTTTCAAAAGTTGAGCCAATATACAACAACAAAACCAAGCTTTTGAAATTGAAACACTTGCATGGTTTTAATTTATTATTCCCATAAAAACACAGAACATAAACTACTTCCCATTGGTACCATTTTTACCACAAGGCATGAACTGTATAATTTGGGAGCATGAAATGTGAAACAGGATATTTTTATAAATGAAACAATTAGCTAAAACCATATTTAATTCAGAATAAGAGTTTCCTTTCCGTTTTCTGTAGTCATATGCCCAAAATGAACTTTTTTTTCATATTAGAAACCAAGATTTACCTCCAACTCATTTAGGCAGGTCAGATTTTTGTTTGGAGGAATAAAGTTAAAATCCAATATGATATGTTATGATGTGTTTGGTCTTCTTAACATCATCCTGTGTTGTACTATCATATGTTTGCCCTATCCCAGGCCTGGAATAGGTTACTCAAGCTTGTTTTCAAGATCATAAACAAGATCAAAAGGGAGTATATGTGGCAGTGCAAGTGGCCAAAGTCGCCCAGACCACTGGGCTTGCATGCTATAAGCATATCCTTGGGCTCCTCTCTACTCTGTCTTATTCTACTGACCAAGGATGCTTTTTAAAAGCCTCTTTATTACTGTAAGTATATTTTTGTCCAGTGCCTGCTCTAAAATTAGAATTCAAACTGCACTTTGTCCAGCTCTTGATGTTCCCCAGGAACCTATTAAATCTTTTTGACCTACATAGTACCTAACTAGGAAGCACCAAGCAATGCAAAGTTTAACTTGAAAGAACTACTTGTAATTGTTAATGAGAAACAAAAATGTGGAAATAAGAAGGAGACTTCTGAAATGGAGCACACCCTGTAGTTATGGTTTCGATTGCCTGGGTAGTAATGGAGACATGTTAAACCTAAGAGACCATATATGGCTTCAGGATGAAAAATTAGTGTTTAGAGTTCAGTAAAGTTTCCTCAGAAGACATATTTTGACAATAGGAAGCAAAGATGAGAGACAGAGGTATGTTGTTTCAGCCTTGGGTCCAATATTTAAGAACTCTGCCCAAGGAAGGGCTGGGGGACTTCTGCTTCAGTGAGACACCTGATTCAAAAAAATAAGCCTTGACTACCTCTGGTATATTTTCAAAAGTGGAGGCTGATGATGGAGCAGAGTGTATGCTCATCAAGTTTTCTGATGACAGATAATTGCGAGAAGAGGCTGATACACTAGAGGGTTGTGCTGCCATCCAGCAGGACTTGAAGAGGCTGAAGAAATGAGCTGACATGAACCTCATGCTACAATGTGAAGTGCAAAGTTCTGCACCTGGGAAGGAACTACTCCAGGCATTGGCTGGGAGACATCCAGCTGCAAAGCAACTTGGCAGAAAAGGACCTGGGAGTCATCCCAGTGGATACTAGATTGGCCGTAAACCAGCAGTGCCATTTTCTTGATTCCATCATAGTTCTTTCTGATTGCTTAAGTGAATATCCACTAAGGTTAGGAGAGATGGAGGAAGGGAGAATGACTGAATCCATACTTTTGTTATTAGTGAGTTCAACTGACAGATGGGAATTGTCAGTTGCTCCTAGTTGCCCCAATAAATATTTGTCTATTTAAAATGGAAGTCCTCCAATAGGAGAGTTAAAGACCCAGCCTGTTGTTCCCATTTGTCTGAGAGCAGACATTCTATTAATATGCACACAGCTGCGTTTTTTTCTGTAGTGTGTATTTGCTTTAGGCTTCTTAGGCGATCAAGCCTAAATGGATTGTCTTACTGGAGAGGTCTAATCTTTGTCAAAAAAATGTCTGAGCAGCCAATCTTGACAGAATTTTTAGAAATGTTGCCTGGTCATTAGACACCCAGCAATTCTGGAATGATAAATGTGAATGTAGCTTCATATTTACAAACCGGTGGAAATGTATGTCTTCCTGGGAATTCTGAGCATAAGTCAGTAGGACTTATACAGTGAACTTGCATAAATATTAACGTGACTAATAGATAAAATAAGTATTGAGTTGGGGAGGAAGTTTTTTGCTGTTTAAAATAGTGTTTTACTGTGAGGTCAGATGGGCAGCAGACCACAGGTCACCGCAGGAGAGTAATGAAGTGTGGAAAGGTGTAAAGCTCTTTTTCAGCCACAACTAAGGTAACTGGCTTGGCAATACACAGTGGTACTGTGTTTAAATATGACTGGTTCAGTCCTTTCTCCAAAGAACTCTCTGAGCACATATCAGGAGCCAGAGTAAGTCTAAAGAATATTCTTAAAGGAAATGTGCAGCTAAGCAGTGCTGAGGATGCTGTACTCAAGTGATAGGATGATGTGCATCATCTATCCCACTAAATTACAGAAAGAATATCTGGAGAATTCTAGTTTATCAACAGCTTTTAATGCCTAGTATCCTATGCACTACATAGCAATGTTATCATTCTGTCATACTGTGCATTGCAGTTTTTTGTTAAAAATTGTATTATTGAGTACAAGCATCATCTGCTTTTATAACTATTCCTCCTTATAGAGAAATGAATAACATTGTTCAAAGATATACCATATAATTTTCTTTCTCTTTCTGCCAAATTTATTATCTCAATTAACTAATGATACTATTCCCAGAGCTAAAGATGCTAATGCAGAAAGAGAGATGTCTCAGCATGACAAGACATTACGGATTGATTTGTTTACTGCTACTAAATAAGTAAAAGCAGAATTTGAAAATGAGATGATTATGCTGTCACTCCTTTAGCTCAGCAGGCTTGGTTATAAGCACACTTACTAGTTCTCTGAACAAGCATCCATAATCAAAATGGATGAACAGATCTTCTGTTCATTCATTTCTATTCACACACTCACTACACAGTTTGAACTGAACAGGAAACAGTGTCACCTGCATGCACCTCAAAAAGTCTTGACATTCAAAAGCCACAAGTTACTTCATATTTTTCCACTAGTAGTTATAACTCAGGTCCATGAACTGACTTTGCATGAGTTTATGAGAAGCAAAAAATGAAGGGACAAGAATGGGCACAGAAAGCCTAAACGATCTGACTCCTAGGCTTTCTTTCCTTCTGCTGGTACTATATGTGTGTAGCTCAGCTGGTTTGGAGGAAGCACTGTTGAAATCACAGCTGTTTTTCTGAACTGACAGTTAAAAATTGTCAATTCAGAAAATATATAAAGCAAATTAGCTCTCTGTCTTTTCATCAAGGGAAAAATCTTATATTTTTACCATGTTACTTGAGGTCTGTGCACAGAAGTCTCTGCTTTAGTCCCTATCTCTTCCTCCCCCCCCCCCCCCCCCGTATTTGCCCATCCCCTTTCTGGAAAAACTCCTATTGGAGGAAAAATGTTAAGTCACACAAAACTCACTTTTCTGGGCTCCCTTCTTTCCTTTTCACTGATACCTGACTTGGAGCTGCATGGTGTGTGATGGTGAGCAAATACTATACTACAGCAAATTTTATAGGTAATAAACAACTGCATGGTGAATGTTCATGAAGAAACCAGGAGTAAGTCTTCAAGGCTGTTAATCTAACAACTTTATGGAAAATCAGCAACTGTTACCAAGTCTGTATTCACAAATTGAGAAATGCATGAGGTTGTCAATGGACTCTACCACCTGAAGTCGCTACCACTGGATTCTTGTTTGTAGTTACAGCTTGTGGTGGACTGATGATTTTGTTGGAAGTCAAAATCACCTATATATCTATAAAACATAGAGATGGAGAGGGAGTTTTTTCCCTAACAAATATGTTACAATTCCAGGAGGAAATGCCATCTGGAGAAAGTAGATCAGTTGACCTGTTCATCTAATTACATGCCTTTTCTCTAAACAGTGAGAAGATGCCCTATTAGTGCTAAATGTACTGATAAATTTGTAAAGTAGACATGTCTTTGTCCTTTGAATGAGGCAAATATCCTCAACCTATCCACTTATTATTAATCAGTACTTGCACTATATCAGTGACCTACATTGCTTTTTTCTTGAAAATAAGCTTTCTCAGTCTGGAAAAGGACCCTCTTTCAAATCCTGCACACCCTCTAAACACATCCTTTAAGTGTACACTTTTAAAAATACAAAAGAAACAAACATTAGGCAGAGAATGAAATTAATATTAGCCACTTGTTTGGCAGTGTTCTTGTTTTTCACCTTTCATATATCCTTTTTAATTTTAATAAGCTCTGGCTTCTAAAATTGCTTGTGTATTACTCTGAAAACTTCTAACTTCCAAAACACAGAAAGTCACCTAGACTTGAACTGTGATAATACATTCACCAAGTAATTCAAATGAGGGAAAATGTATTTTTTAAATGTTTCTCCTGTGAAAAAGAGTGCTGGCTTTTGAAGGACGCAGAAAATCCTGGCCGTAATGGAGGCAGCTGGCATCTTAACCCCTCAATATTCTGCACAAGAATCATAGTATCACAGAAACATTTTGGTTGGTAAGCACCTCCAAGATCATTGGGTCCAGCCTGTGACGGATCACCATCTTGTCAACTAGATCATGGCACTAAGTGCCACATCCATTTGTCACTTGCACACCTCCAGGGATGGTGATTCCACAACCTCCCTGGGCAGTCCATTCCAATGCTCAGCAACCCTTTTAGTGAGGAAATTGTTCCTGATGTCTAACCTGAACCTCCCCTGGCATAGATTAAATCTATATCTTCTCATTCTGTCACTCCTCACCTGGAAGAAGATCCTGACCCCACCTGGCTACAACTGCCTTTCAGACAGTTGTAAAGAGCAATGAGGTTCCTCCTGAGCCTCCTTTTCTCCAGGATAAACACCNTGAACCTCAGCCACTGGCCTTGAACCATCGATCCAGCCTGTCCAGATCCCTCTGCAGGGCCTTCCTGTCCTCCAGCAGATCAACTCCCACCCAACTTAGTGTTATCTGTAAACTGACTGAAGAGTGACTTGATCCCCTCATCCAGAACATGAAAAGATATAAAACAGGACTAGCCTCAATAGTGAGTGCTGGGGAACCTCACTGGTGACCAGCTAACAGCTGGATGTGGCATCATTCACCACCACTCTCTGGGCCCGGCCATCTAGAGAGTTTTTAACCCAATGGCCAAGAGTGCACCTGTCCAAGTTGTGGGCTGCCGGCTTTTCCAGTAGAGTGCTGTGGGAGACAATGTCGAAGGCTTTACTGAAGTCCTTTGATACTGAACCATACCAGTGTCGCTGTTGTGCTGAGGACAGCGAGAGAAGAAACACGTGAAGACCGAGACTCAGGGATAAAAGGAAGTGCTTAAATAATTTTCCAAAGGCTTTTTTATATGTTAGTTCACAAAAGTGTGTTAAATGGCATAAGGTAATTGGCCCTTTGGCCATCCATCCCTTGAGGAGATTGGTCAAATTCTAAGACACCCATTTCTAAATATTTTCTAGTTAGAACCATAACAATACTGCAAAACAACCTGCAAGATAAAGGGATTAGTTTACAGAAACTTCTAACTGTTTTTCAGCCAGTGTCTGTGAGAAAGCAAAGACTTTCTCACAGACAGAGGCAGAAAGCTGGAAAATGTTTCTGCAACCCAGGTTTCAGCATCCATATACCAGTATGTTTCTAAGAAGTTCTGTTCAGTGACTTTTCCTGCCTTGAGTATGGGCTCCTTAGAGTGTCTACCAGACAGTATTGCAAGGGACCACAACACAGATAAAAATTGTGTCTGAAGTAAAGCCTAGTTCAGCTGCCTTGCTCTGTGACTGATTCGACAGGGACAGTTTAATCCAAATTTGCAGTTGAGTGTCTGAACTCAATGGTCAGTCATGTGTGAGAATCTCTGGATTGCTTACATTTTTCTTTACAAAACTTCCATCAGGTCCTCTAAATTTCCCAGTATTTCCAGATATCTGCAGATATTCTACAGTTGCCCGATTAACAGATCTGGATATAAGACTGTGAAAGTTAGTTCCTGTAGGGACAGCTGGCATCTGTAGGTCACCTGAATATAACATGTGTGATAAACCAGACTACTGGTCTGTCTTATGGTTACCAGCCAGATGCAGATTTTGGCTCACTGCTGTGCTCAGTTGCTTGTTCTCAGATTAGAACAGCAGTATAGAAAAGTTTTAAATACCTCTGTGAAGGACCCTATGAAATGCTGTTTCTCCCAGATTTCCAGCTGTCATATCTTTGGCAAATAACTGGAAAGTGGTTGCTGAAAAGTTAAGTAACATCTGGCATAATCCAAAAATTGGGGGATAAAATGCAGGTCCTGAACTCAATGTATTTAGGTACTAGATCGAGACTTTCTTAGTTATAAAATCAATGCATCTTTCACTGGCATTGACTTAGCTCTTTTAAGTTAGACAATTTTTTTTGTCTTCTATTCTGGGCCATTTGGAATGTAATCTTTACCATTTTCAAAGTGCCAGACACAGCTTTTCAAAAAAGACCTTGTTTTAATTTCAACAGATAGGTTGACTGAATTATTCTGTCAGGTTCAGCTTTGAGGTCTGGCCAAATCCTGAAGAGTCTAAGAAAATCCCCACTCACAGTTTTACCTGGGAAGAGGTTGATGAGTTGCCACTGGTTACATGCTATAGAAAGTGCAACTCTGAGAAGTCTTTAATAAGGAAGCCCCACCTTGTAACACCTAGTATTAAACCAAGCAAACCATCATCGTAATAGGCCGTTCAGCAGTATTTCCTTTCACTAGAGCATAAGTGATGAGTGTTTTCACATTTGCTATTATTTTTCCCATTTGCATTATTAAGCCAAATTACAGAGGTTTTTGGGTTACCTAAAATTTAATATGACTTCACCTGATTCTTTGCACGGTTTCACAACGGTTTCATGTAAATTCTATATGCAACCTCAAGAAATTTTTCTCAATAATATTACTTTTTATTAAAAAAACAGTTAAAAAAACAATGAACAAAAACAAGCACAAAGCAAACAGTGAAGCTCAACTACTTCCCAAGAGTAGCATAACTCAAGTCCCCAGTCATTGTACAGATGTGGCCCTCTGCAATGCAGGACTAGTTTTTAGCAGAGGCCATAGAAGCAGATGAAATTTAGGCTTATGTCTGATGTCATACATAAGTGTTGCAGTCATAGAGGAGCATCTCCATCACCAAGGTCATGTAATGTGTCTTTCTTTAGCTGACATCTTCCATTCTCCTCTTTTATTCTACAGCATGATTCTATGAAATAACTACTACAGTGTTGATTCTAAGTAAAACCTAAGCTTCTGTTCTTGGCCCTCTATGCTTTTTCCTATATAACTAGACTGAAAATAGCCAGAAAATTATCTCTAGAGGATGACTGAAAAGTGTCCCACTCTGAAGGAGTTCCCAAGTTGGCATAGAGCCAGGGAGGCATGCATGGAAAGGGTCAATTAAGGGTGGATTTGAGATGTCCTACCTGATTGCTGCAGTCAGTGTAATTTAGATAAACTATAATGGCCTTTTAAAGTAAAACTGAATAAGGTAGTTTTGAGTCCCTTCTCTTTCATGGCCCCCTTCACATCTGCACTAATCACCATTCTTGGAAGTATCTAAAAGGCTGGCGGATGTGGCACTTGATGACATGATTTAGTGGTGAAGATGCTGGTGCTGGGTTAAGGGTTGGATTTGATAACCTTAGAGGTCTTTTCCAATGAATGATAATATGAATCTATAAAGATGATCTCAGCATAAACTGAGACTTTGTATATGATAACTCCACATTGCTTCAGGTTTTCTACATAGGGTCTGAAAATCTTATAGCAATAAACTCTTTGAATCAAGAACAAAAATAAGAGTTAATTCCTGGAATAATTGACTCAGTCACCAACTCTAAACTGTTACAAAAGGTTTGTCTTTCAGAGAAAAACTGTATTCAAATGAATGTTTTCTGGTCCAGCACGTTTCTGGTTTGCTAAGGAAAAAAAAAGAAAAAAACTCCAGAACTCAACTGCTGCTGTCCTTCGGACAGTTTTCCTTACAGATTGATGCCAAAAGTCATTCTGATGCTATTTTTGCCCCCTAAAGAAAAACATGGCAGTAGTACATTCACAGAAATGTCACCATTTGTTGTTTCTCATTGAACAGACCTTCTGGTCATGCTTTCCTGCTTTCTCCTCTGTTCTGCAGAGCCTTCAAGGCGGCATTGTGCTTAAACTTTAAATGATATTTCAACTTATTGCAAAACCCGAGGTGTTGGCACACTTCCAAGGCATTTAGTACTTCTCCCACTTTAAAAAGAGAGAGGAAAGAGAGTATGCAAGAGAGGTGAAGGGAGGAGGGGGGAGGGGGTGGGGAACAACTTGTAATGAATTCCACACCTGCACAGCCGAAAGACGTTTTATTATTAGAGGTCTCCGGAGTTTTTCTAGTCTGGAGATTATAACATAGCAGGTAAAGCAGGCATTGTAGTAGGATTCATTATCTTAGCAGACCTCTATCATCTGTAATTGACAGAAAATGTTTATTCTGAGACATTTAGTAAAAAAATGTCTGGACCAGTTACACTAAGGAGAAGGGAAAGTAATCATGGTTCAAGTCATATTACATTTTGAAAGATGAAATAAGCAGTAATTCTGTGGAAACTTCCATTTCCAAGGAAGAAACAACAACACAGATGTGGTTCTTTCAGTGAGAATAAATTTGTGGGGCTGATGCATAAATAAAAGGATTAATTGCCAGGTTTCTTGGTTTTGGCCTCTAATAAGTCATTTGTGATTTTACTTCATCCATTAATCACAGCTGTTTTCAGGTCATGTTTTCAGTAAATGATTTAGAAAAAGAAAAACAGTCCTGGAAGCACTGATGGAAGGAGGTAAGGAGAAAGATTTTCTGAAGCTATATTTAAAAAGTGAATATTAGTCTTATCAAAGCATCAGCAAACACTCTGTAGTACTCCAGCTGGAGTCACTCTCTTAACACCAGTGTAGATGTTTGGGATCAGTTCCACCATGATAAGGGGAAACACATTCCTTTGTGTAAAACTATCCTTTCTTTTTCCAAGAGGTGGATCCAAATGACAACAAATAAATTGACTGTGACTACATCATACCCTACTACAATTCCCATGTTTCATATGTTTCTCTACGATCTAGAAAGAAACAAGTGCTATTACAACTGTGCTGTTCGTGTAAAAAGACCACGGAGTTGCAATTGTGCATTTAGAGTTGTGCTTATAAATTAAATGACAGCCTTGGCTAGGTTAGTTTTTTTTGCAGCTGATATTACATACTCTTGTCCAGTGTGTGAGGGTAGCTAGGGACATCAACACAGCTACTGCTGAACACCAGCTCACAGGGACTGAAACAGTTCATAGATTTTGTTCGGTCTTAAGTAGAGAAACAGGAAAGAGTTGTGGAATGTAAAATGGAGGAAAGTTTCTTGCTGAAAAGTTAACGTCTATAAATCAGAAATTCAAACAGTGTTATTTAAAAGTCTTAAAGGCAAACTACCAAAGAAATAGCAAAAGCTCTGATACTCTCTCCACCCCACACTTATTCTAACAATTCTATTGTATGAAGTTTGGGAAGCTGCCACATTAAATGAGCAAATATTGTTATCTATGTGTGATTTTCTTCTAACCATTCTTACAGTTTTAACCTATTTTCCCAGATTGTATTGGATATAAAAAGACCTGTGTCATATGTATAAGAACAAAAGCTACTTCTTAGATGTTACATAGCATTAGGAGATCGAAGATAATGTGAAATTTGTCATCTAAAATTTGCAAGTGTCTGGAGTAGTTTGCTGTTTATGTACTTTAACAAATATCTTTCTCAATGGGAGTACAATGAAACTAATTCACTGGTCATACATTATACTTATGCTCCTCAGAAAAGTACACACGGTGCATGCTCCAGTGGAGACTGAATCCTTCATTGAGACCTAATTGTTTTGAAGGTGCTAAGGAAAAAAAAATCTGTACCCTATCTTCCACAGATGCACTGGAATGGCATGCTGCTTTACTTTGTACATTTCACCCAAAGCAAATGACTGCAGTAACCTGAAAATTCTCCTATGTATGAAACAGCCAGTGTTTTAGCCTTTTTCTTTCCATACTATAATTCATGGACATTGACAAATTATTAAGGAAAAAACACATACCTATCCTTTTTCAACTCAAGACATGAAATGACCATCAAACTTACTGATGTCATACGGAAAAAACCCTGTCTTCTATCTTCCAGAAAAATTATGACAGAAAATAATAGGAAGCAATCTTAAAGAAGACCACAGGACCAGTAACGTGTAGACTGATTCACAAAACACAGAGGGGAAAAAGGATGGCTTTTTCACTATTTGAAATAGTGAGATAAGTGTACTTGCAGAACTTTAAAGGTGTGTGGAATTTGGTTTTTCATAAAGTACTTGCTGTCCATTTTTTAGACTGATTCCTTTGTGCTCTTGAATAACCCTGAAAACATCATTTGGTAGGAGAGGCGAGATGAATCATGGGGCAAGGGAAAGTTCATTCATGCAAGCTCCCTGCTGACCTTGGGAGCTGGTGCCAGAGCTCCTGGCTGCAGGAGGCAGGCCTGCCCCATGCAGGCAGCCTTTGCCAGAGTGGGTTATCCCAGACACAGTTGCTTGATTCACCAGCTGTTTGAGGTCCATATGATCTCCTTAGCCATATGAGCTTTGCCAGGATTTGCCTCATTTAGTACTCAGTAATCAGTTATGATGACTCTGTCCAGGGTCTCACGTGGTGAGCAAGTGTGAATTCAGAAGAGAGAAAAGAGTCTTATGAATACCGAAACTTTCACTGTTATCAACATTTTTCCTTTAGAAGAAAAGAACTCTTGCAGCCTATACACCTCCTTTTATGACTTTTTAGTCCATAAGTGCTGCTTGCATTGATAGAAATCTGCAGACACAAGAGCCACCGTTATACTATAAAAAACAAAACCAAACCCAAACTAAAAAAATGTCAATTTGGCTCTAGAGCAGATAAAAGAGTTGAGATGTGGCAGAGAATAGTCTAAAACATCTTTGTTAATATTTAACAGAAGCACATGCTTAGATTTTTTAAAAATAATTTTTTGGGGCAAAAGAATCTAAGCCTGCATCTGCTCTGATGCTTTCATATTCTCTTTTTCGTGACAAAAAGTCACATGCCTGTTTTTCTTTGCAAAATTGCAGGAAACTACCCTAAAACAACAGTTGCGTATGATCTAGGTGAAACCAGCTATATAACTTTAGGCCTAGATGAGTACATATAGCTCTTTCAGCAGTATTTTCAATTACATGAATCAGACTCAGGCAGCAGGCTGCATCTTTATAGATAATAGCATTAAAATGCTTAGATTTCTGAACAATTAACAACTCATTGGATAGCATTAACAGTTTGTAGCTCCACTTTAGGCTGTTAACTTTGAAATGACCTTTAAAACTCATGGTGATAAATTTCAATGGCCTTATTACATTAATACTGGTGATGTCACATTCTGTAAGTTTCTATAGTAACACATCTGTGGGCTGTGAAGCAAATTCTAATGGAACACTGAGAAATTAATGTATACAATAGTGCAATCTTTTAATATATTAGTAACAACTTGATTATAAAGAGAGTTCATGAGCAGAAAATAATAAGGATCTCCATCTCTCATGTAGTACTGAATGACACAATATAGAAACATGAACTCCTCCTTAAAAAAAGTAATCCAGATCTTGATGTTTGCATTTCTCTTTTAAGTAAATTCACTAACTGAGGAGTGTCAATGCCGGGGCCTGGTGAGTAACCACTATAACTTCCAGCATTAAATATAATCAGTTTTGCTTACTGAAACAATGTATTCTAAATTATAAAACCTTTCTCAGCATTGTAGCCTGGTAATTTTTCTTTTCCTGTTGTATGAGACATTGCTATTTAGCCAATGAGAAATGTTATAAGCTAGTATTTTTCCCACCCTGATAGCTTTGAGATGTAACAAGAGAAAGCAACCCAGGACTTAACAGACTTGTAACTGGCAACTCCTTTAGCATGGGAATATCAAGGTACACTGATGTTCACAGTCCCAGCCCTCTGTTCTGAGTTCTTTTTCTTCCTAACTTATTTGTAACTGGAAATATTTTTTGCATGGTTTATGCCAAATCATTCATTATCAGAAAAAACATTACTTCACCACTGGCTAAATCCTATAATTTTAGGGTTGTGCCACTTAGTTTTATTAGGTTTTATACTAACTTCCTGTTATTTGAACAGTAAAAGGTTGGTTTGAGATATCTTTGGGTGAATTGCTTCTACACACTATTGTTTTTAAGAATTTATGCAAAGAATAGAAAAACACTGTAGCTCACAAAACTTTCTCATACTACTCCCTTCTGCAAGGAGAGGGGAAAGTGATGACACACCTCAGTATAAATAAACAGAGTCAACAGTGACAGAAAAGTGCTTTCTCAAAAGCTTCCAATAGATTTAATTGCAAGAGAAATTTCACACATTTTGGTTTCTGAAAAAAACCCCCAGCAGCCTTATTCTACAGCAAATCTCAAAATTATAGTGATTATTTTGAAAGTTTTCACACATATCCCTAAATCTGCAAGGAGAGAGATGGAATGTTTCTTCCAATATGAGTGAAATTTGATGTGGGAGAAGGGCAATGTCTTCAGTAGTGATGGTTTGCTCACACAGTAGTGGCTGCAAGTACAGCACCAATATGTTAGTTTATTTAGTCCAGAATCTTCATCCTTGTTTGTACAGTACCTGAGTGAAACAGGATCCTGATTCTGGGAATAGCCTCTAGTTACAAAACTAATAACAGCAGCAGCAGACTGGATAAGTACCTAATTCTCTTGTATCTCATTACATAGGGTTGTGGAGGTTTAAAACGTACTTATGCTTTGGAGAACGTAGACATCTAAAGTGGGTTTTCTGGTGCTGATTACTCTCTGTCAGTTGCCTTTTCACCCTGGAAATACTTGTACTCAAATGTCGCAGCCAACCAGACTTGAGATTTTAAATCTTGTAGGAGGACAGTTCAGTGCAGGGTGAGTTGACATCTACCAGGACTGACCTGGATCCCAAAACTGGATATTCCCCCAGGCAGATTCTCTTAAGCAGCCTATTGAAAGCTAATGCAAAGGAATAGGACAGAGCACTGCACAAAATGGATTTGTGGCTACCCTTTCTTGGAAACATACCCACAAAAAGAAGGGAAGTTTAGATTTCCTCTTTCTTCAGGGTTTAACACACTTGTATATGAAATCAGAGACCCCCATTTACTCTGCAGCCTGCATGGGTTTAAATTCTTGTATTCCATAAATCTCATATATTCTTTATGGCCTGTATTTTAGTTACTTTGCATTGTTTGTGATGAGTAAATGTAGGGAGAAACAGAGATATTCCTCAAATGCCCCATTTCATCACTGCTGCAATTGAAGAGGAAAAGACTTGTGGTTTTTAATCATCTAGGAGGCTATTTTGTAAGTGTATGGATATTTTTAAGAGTTTGGATTTTAGCAATGACCTCCCCCNCTTATTTAGGAGTAGGTACATAGCTATGAGGCATTAAGATTTCTGTGTTTTAGAAATAAGAGGTGTAGAGCTATGTAGATAGACATACTCTGATGATGTCTCAATAAAATCAGTGTAACTTTGTACTTTTGAATTTTGTCCCAGTCTGTCGTCCTTTGTTTTCATCTATCTGATGGTGCTTAAGATACTAGTTGGTCTACTTTTTTCATTGTCTGGTAACTATAATTGCCAAGTAGTTTAACAAATCATAATTTCTCAGAAAATGCCTTTTGTTTGCATTAAGAACTCATTAATGCTTCATGAGTTCAGTCCAACACTGCCAATTATTCTGGCAGATACATTCAGAAATCAAACCGGTCATGAAAAATAGGTCCCAAGTTATTAGTTTAAAATTTGACATAGACAAGGGTTTAATACATGAAAACAAACCAAAATATCAACTAAAGAAAATGAAGAAAATCTGGGTATTCAGTTATCTATAGGAAAATATCCTGTGGTTTTCACTCTACATATGAGTCACAAAAAGATAATTTTGTGGACAAGTCATCCCTTAGCTGATCCTAACAGAAGTATTCTATGCAGAATATTTGGAAAAGTCACTTGTCTTCAATTCTCTGTCTTGGTTTGAAAGACAGGTGTCTGCCAAGGAAGGTGGGAACCTCCCTTGGAACGGAGAATATGACTCCCTTCCCCCTGAATTATTAAACCTTTGAAAGTAAGGGGCTTTCAGGCAAAGATATGGGAAAATGAATAACAGTTCTTTACTAGTATGTATATGTATAACAAGGCAAACAAACAACAACAATGGCAGCGACAACAAACAGAACCAGAAACGCAGTAGCAGCCTTCTCTCGGCTGCAGGCACCTTCCCCGTCGGTGCAGTGACGGTCACTGCCGGCAGGGGCGCTGTTGGCTCCGGGCCGGGCAGGGCGGGTGCGGTGATTCCCCCGTGCCTGCAGGGGGAGCTGTGGCCCGAGCGCGGACCCCACACAGGTAATGGCAGCTTGGCCGTGCCGGGAGGGGAGAGAAGAGGGGCTTTGCTTTACGAACCCCCAGGGAGTTGGTCTCGGCTCCTCTCTGGATAGCAAAATGAGCTGTAACAGGAGCCTTGGAAGCAGAAAGCTGGAACGGCAGGAACAAGAAAAATCCTGGGGTGGTAGATGAGAGGTACCAGAAACTTGGCAGCTGCAGCTGGAACTGCGTGGCATCCCAGCAGGCAGCGGGTGAAGGGCTACAGTGATGAAAAACCCCAGAGCAGTGGCAGAGGCACAGCAGGGGCTGGGCAGAAGCAGCCCAGCTCCCGAAACAGCAGGGAGAGGCTCCCTTGGGGAGGAAAGGGGCTCGCGGGTCCCGGGGTTTCCCCTGTGGCACCTGAGCAGATGGGCCCCAATTCTCTATGTATCTCTGCCCCTCGAAAGAAACCCTCAGATAAGAGAATAGCCAGTCGCAGCCTTCCCAGGGCAACTTTTGTCTCTCTTAAGTACCCAGTCATTATTGTCTCTTAGCAACAAAATGGGAGAAAATTCCCTAAGAGAAAGAAAACAAAATGAAAAACCCTAATCTCCTAGTAGCAGTCAAGCAAGTAACATCAGTTATTGAAATTAATTAGGAAATTGTTAGTGTGTATCAGTAACACCAAAGACGCACCATCATTTGTTTCCATTATAAGCTTTCATCTTTCCCACTATAAAAGTCCAAAACATTATGACCAATTACTGAAAAAATTAAGGGATTATGTCATGGATAGGACTTGATGAGCTCTCAAGGTCCTTTCTAAACCTATGTTTCACTGATGATAGGGTGTCAATTTTAGTTCCGAGTGAGACTCCACAGGGCCTTATGCCTGATAAACCTTTTCTTCTGGAAAGGAAGTTAATATGTGCTCAAGATATTAGCCATATACATAATTAGAAACCTAGATGTTTGTCAGCAAGGTATTTCTAGAAAAGTAATTTCAGGAGAGATGAAGGCAACATTCAATGTTTGGCAAGGAAGCAATGTGTTCCAGTTATTTCAGCAAGTCTATCACGCTTCATACATCAGAAGGTATAAGCCCCTTAAAGGTCCTGCCAATCTAAATGAGTGGAAAAGTCCTTGCTCAAGCACAGAGTAAAGGTATGTGTGACATGTACCTGTAGCTGGTAGAGTCTTATCAGAGCACAGACATGGTCAGGGCTGATATGTGACTCAGAGGAGAGCAAGGAAAAAAATTCACTCCCAGAGATCAAACCGTCCATCAAAGACAACTCTTTCCTTACCCCTATAGATTATTAAAGGAAACTCTGAAGTATGAAATATGATTACATTCCTTAGCATAATATAAATCTGCAACATTTAGGGTGATGTCACTCTTCATTTTTTTCAGTAAAATATATGTAAGAAATTATATCTTACTAGTTAGCACTATTTAATCCACTTGTGATTCCCAGTGTTAGTTTAGATATAAATGCTGCTATCAAAGTGAGTCCAGCTGGAAACTGTATCTGGATGGCTTCCATCACTACATTTTTAATAGAAGTGTCATTTTTTTTTTGGTATGAGAAAGGGATAAAAAAAATTATTGCAGCGATTTTGGTCCTCCTCCCTACCCACATTTTAAGCAGTTATACTTTTGAGCATTTTTATTCTGCACATTCCATTAATCCCAGTTTATCTAAGCAATACAGAGTATATTTAGCTAAAATTAGCGTAAATTAATCTGGTTCTAGGTCAGCATGATTTTCCGAGTTTCTTTACAAATCTGATTGCTACTGCCAAGGATTAAAAAATCTTCCTTCTGCAATCATTCAGAGTAGCAATAGAGAAGGCAC
>VWZW01007544.1:221296-254721 GCA_013397115.1 Edolisoma coerulescens
ATAACTTATTCAACCTGCTGGAAATACTGGCTCATTGCACATTCCAAATGGTGTATGGTCCATTAATAATGGCCCATTATTAGCTCAGCCACATCTTCACTTACCCTTACATGTGTCTGTAAGCATAGGTACATCTATACATGCTGTTTATCCTTGTGGGGCTCAGCTCTTCACAGATAAGTGCCAGCAATTTTTTTTTAATGCTGAGTATATGGTTTGATACTAAGTATAAACTAAGAATGATAATATTAAGTAAATATCAATAAGCAAAACCATACTGAAATAAATTTATGGCATATGCCTATATTATCTTAACAAAATGAAACCATGAAATTGATTTTGTATGGATTTTCTGGTTTTTATGCTTTAAGCTGATCTTCAGAAAAGCAAAGAAGGGACTTTCCTCCTATTCGTTAGTGCCTCCTGAATTCCCAAAATAGTTAGGTGTATGTTGAAACCTTTAGCCTTTCTCTGCATATCAAGTACTGATTTCTTGCAGAGGCATGAGACTGCTTGACTAAGAATCAGATCTGTTATAGATATCTTAGCTTGAAGAGATTTGGAGTATCTTGACATTTTTGGGAAAGAGAACACTATTTTAACAAAAATCTAGCCTGAGTTATATCCCGCCATCCCATTATTGTCATCCTGTCTTTACCAAGGACTGCATTTAGCCCAATTAGAGTTAAAAAGCATGGAATGAAATTCTCACTATTTATTTTACGTGTTAATGTGAATTTGTCGATTAGAAGTTAATGTTAATGAAGAGTTCATTCTTGTTAATTTTTAATTGCTATTAAAGATTTTGTTTCAGAGTATTTTAACACTTCAGCATGATCTTTAAAAAGTTTTCAGAGAAATTTTCTGGTTACAAATGAGATTTCCCTCTACCAAGTGGTCCTGTATGCCCGCTATCCACACAGATACTTGATAGATTTGCTTGCTTCCTCTTGGATCATTTCCCAGATTAGTAGGTGGCACACTTCGATACCAAGTCTGTGTAGACCATTTTTACAAAATCCAGGGATTTTACTTTTATCAGGATCATGTGTCTGTGAGACTTGAGGTAGGGATGTTTAAACCACAGAATTAATTAATGTATTTTTACAAAACATTTTGGTTTTACACTCTTCCACAAAATCAGCCTCTGCATTTTTGTTTGATCTGCTCTTAGCACAAAAATTCATTGATGCAGAAAACACTGCTATACTTAATTTTCTCTGCATTAAGGTTACTGAAAGAAAATACAGTGATTGTGTAGCTGTAAGGAGAAAAATCATAACAACAAGGTGGAAAAAAATTATGTGGCTTTCAAAATACCAGAGTCACTGAAATCCCTGTTTAGTAAACAGTGCTTTTACGTCACACCAAAAACTGATCTCTCAATTCAGATGAACACTTGTGTTCCTCAGATACACCTGCAGTATTTTGTTTAGATATAAACACAATTCAACATTCATAGGCCTTTATCTTGAATAATTTATTTCCATGAGAAGCAAGTTAAAACAACTTTTCACAAGATGCATGTGTGCTATATAGATAGCAAGGAACTTTTATTGTCATGTTGGAGGGTTTGTTTCTGTCTGCTGTATAGGCAGATCCTGCAGCTATCTCCTGATTAGTGAAAAAGACATTCAGATGGACAGCAAATCGGTTGAGCTGTTTATAGTAGTGCCCTTCATGAAAGGTCCTGTGGCTAATAATTGTCAGTTTCTTATTACTATGCAGCCGATGTGACAATGACAAGTTATCTTTCTTTTCTCCCTAGGTTCTGGCAAGAACTCTTCTGATACAGTCACAGTAACTCAGAAGGCTTTTATATTCTAAAGAGGCTGAAAAAAATTTGTAGGATTGAAATCATCTTCCAAATGGTTTTACATGTTTTGCTTTTCCTTTAGGGACTGGTATGCGTCTTTTCCTCTCATAATAAGAAACGGATAGCATTTTCATATTTGTGTTATGAATTAGATCTGGAGAACTTCCCATTAACTCAACTCAGAAACATCGAAACCCTGAGTTTATAATACTACAATCTTAAAGTTGCTTATTCACTGTGGAAATTTATGGCATCATTGCTGTGGTCTCTTAGACCTTTCTGAAGGTTTCTGGGATAAGGAAATAGCCCGTGTGTGTTGACATTGGGTGATATAGCCTAGTTGGTTATTTTTGCTTGTTTTCATCAACATGCTGAGTTCAAACCTTCCCAGTGCTCTATTTTCTCCATCCCAAGGGCAGGAGCATAATTTTGAACTGAGTGATTGCAGCACCAGCATTCACTCATCTTTAAGGATCAGGTCATTCATAGTAGTTATATTATGCTATACATGAGCATTCTTCCTGGAATGTTTTGAAGAGTGCCTTTTTGCAGACACAGTGATTTTTTTATTTTGGCTATGTAATGTTTGTTGTTCAGTTTGGTGGTTTTGTGTTTTTTTTTCTTGTTGCTAGCCAAGCTCAAGAAGAAGTTCATTTGCAATGTTAAGCCCTCTGGCCTGGCCCACAGGCACTAGGGTTGGAGACTGTTAATGGAAACACCTTTAATTTACTGTAATCCATGATTCGAGTTTTACGTTATAGGAATTCCTATAACAAGAAATACCTGGACCAGTGGTGAATGAGCCTTACTCAAGGTAGCACAAGTGCAGCTACAACCTGATCTGAGCTGGCTTTGGTGCCCAGTAACTCCACAAAGTGCACACCTCTCCTGTCTTGAGTGGCCACTAAGACAGATGGAGCCTTCAAGTCGTGGACTGAATGAACACGGTGGACAATTGTTGTGGGCATTTTACAGACATTTTATAGGGATGGTCTGGGGAGTAGGGGAATCATATCAGCATATCCGTATTGTGGCAGGAAGGAGGAAGGGGGGTGACATTTGGAGTGATGCTTATCTTCCCAGGTCACAGTTACATGTGATGGAGCCCTGTTCTCCTGGGGATGACTAAACACCTCCCTGCAATGAATGAATTCTTTGGTTTGGTTTGCTTGCATGTGTGGCTTTTGCTTTATTTATTAAACTGTGTTTATCTCAATCCATGAGTTTCTCATGGACTGTTAGACAGAGAAGGAATTGTCTGGATGGCTGCATTCAGTTACAGTCAATGGCTTAATGACCAAGTGGAAACTTGTAACTAATCGTGTCCCTTAATGCACCAATACTGTGGACTCTGAAACCTGGGTTGCAGAAACATTTTCCAGCTTTCTGCCTCTGTCTGTGAGAAAGTCTTTGCTTTCTCACAGACACTGGCTGAAAAACAGTTAGAAGTTTCTGTAAACTAATCCCTTTATCTTGCAGGTTGTTTTGCAGTATTGTTATGGTTCTAACTAGAAAATATTTAGAAATGGGTGTCTTAGAATTTGACCAATCTCCTCAAGGGATGGATGGCCAAAGGGCCAATTACCTTATGCCATTTAACACGCTTTTGCGAACTAACATATAAAAGCCTTTGGAAAATTATTAAGGTGCTTCCTTTTATCCCTGAGCCTTGGACTCTGTGTTGTTTTCTCTACCCATTTCTCAGTGCGACAGCGACACCAATACTATTTAATATTTTCCTTAATGACATTGACAGTGAGATTTAATGCACCCTTAACAAGTTTGCAGATGATGCCAAGCTGACCAGTGTGGTCGATCTGGTAGAATGAAGGGATGCCATCCAGGGAGTCCTTGGCAGGCTTGAGGAGTGACCCACAATAACTTCATTAACTTAACGAAACCAAGTCCTAGGTCCAAGGTACTCTATCTGAATTAGGGCAACCCCCAATATCCATACAGACTGGATGATTACTTGACTGAGAGCAGTGTTGAGGGGAAGAACTTGGGAATACTGCTTGATGTAAAATTGTACATTAGCTGGCAAAGTGTGCTTGCAGCCCAGAAAGTCAATCATATACTGGTGCCTCCAATGCAGTGTTCATGGAGGTGATTGTCCCCCTCTACTCCACTCTCGTGAGACCTCACCTGGAATATTGAGTCCAGCTCTGTGATCCCAGCACAAAGATTTGGATCTGTTTGAGCAGCCCAGAGGAGGCCACAAAAATTACCAGGGCTGGAGCACCTCTCCTGTGAAGACAGGCTAAGAGAGTTGGGGTTGCTCAGACTGTAGAGAAGTCTCTGAGGAAAACTTGTTAAAGAAAATATATGTAAAACAGACTTATGAGAAAGGTGGACAAGACTTTCTACCAAGGCCTGTAGTGAAAGGACAAGGCTTATTGTTTTTAAGTTAAACCCATATCAGTTTGTACTGTATATTATGAAGAAATTTTTTTACAATGAGGATGGCAAAACACTCAAACAGATTGCTCAGAAAATTTGCAGTTGTCCAATTGCTAGCAGTGTTCAAAGTCAGATTGGATGGGGCTTTGAGTGACCTGATCTAGTGAAATACGCCCTTGCCCGTGAAAGGAGACTAGGACTAGATGATCTTTGAACATCCCTCCCAACCCAAATCAAAAACATTCTGTAATTCCATAGTTCTGTGATTCTCTGATAAGCATGAAGTAGTTTAGCTATTAAACACTATTATTGTTAACCCAGATTTTTCATTCATCTCTATCTGTATCACTAGGGACCTAGTCTACTTTTTAATGAACATTTTTTGACCTTGTTAGTTTCTTTATCCTTGTCTTGTTGCTATGCAGTATTTTTAATTATTCCCCTATACCTGATGCAGAAATCATTAATGTAAGTGTTCATTAGGTGTAAGTACTCTTTAAATAATGTAAATATTACGCAGAATTTGTGTGTGTATATCACGTGTATATGTAAATGAAAATAATTTAGACATACCAGGTACTCTCTTAAGCTTCTAAACTCAGGGAAGGAAAATATATCACAGCAAACTTAAACTGGTTTTAAATGACTTGGGAGAGTTTCCAACAGATCAGCCAAATATTTTGGATTATTTTTGCAGGTAGACGTTTAAGTGGAAAATGACTTGTTCCTGGTTTTGATATAAATTAAGCCAAAAATTTTTATGGTACTGAGATCTTGTCATTGGATACATGCCTAAACATTATTTTGTCTTTTACATGAAGTTGCATGGAAACCAAAAGTAAACACCAAGATATCAAAGATTGTTTATTCACATTATGTTTAAAGTTTTAAAAGATTCTTTTAAAATTTGTTGTCTGCTTTTATAATGTTTCCAAATAAAATATTCTTCGTGACTGTTCTATTCTGAAGATGGTTTAGCATAACATTTTCTACTCATACAAGTATATGAGATTTTACAGTTATCAGAATTTAAGGCATTTTTATGTGTGAATAAAATATATTCTTAAGGTAAATAAAAAGCAAAAATACCTTCCACAAGACCCCAAATAAAAGAAAAAATAAAATTAGAAAAAACAATCAAGTAACCCTTGTACTACTCAAGCATTAATAATATCTTGCTTGTTAAAAGAGAGATCATGTTCCATCCATGCTCCCAGAATGAGAATTGACAGTGACAGATTACCATACCAGGGAATAATTTGCCCTTCCACTGAGTACCTCAGCTGATGGAAAAAAGGCTTGAAAAAAGAGTTATGCTGATGACATGTTTATACCAGATTTACTTGTATGTTGAGTAACTTTCTTCTGTCCATTTAACTTCAGAGAATTGCACCACTTACATGAAAGATGAAATTGATTGCATGGGCTGAAATTTTAGACATCAACACCATCAAAATGGGATGAAAAAAGAAGATCCTTCCCCTACTGCATAATATTATACATTTCCACACATGGAAGAGAATAGGACAATATCTTGCATAATTTTCTTGTTTCACTAAGCTCAAAGTAAAAAGCTCTTTTTCCCTTCAGCAACTGTAATTCAAGAAAGTGAAGACTAGAACTGAATTATTTTCTTCCTCTGGTGCAGGAATCCCAGACTCTGAAAGTACTCTTTATCTTACCTCTTTTACCATTAGACTCTCTCTCTCCCTACTTAAGCCAACAACAGCTCCTTTTCACATTAGTATCATTCAGAAAAATCAGTGGAAAATAGAGAAGAGCTTGAGGGTGAAATTGAATTACCAAACTGATTGCCCCCCTCGATTTAGTACTTCATGCAGGCTTTTATTTCCCCCATGGCATATATATGATAATTATCAGGATAAGAGCTAAGTAAATGCTGGACATGAAGAACTTCAAAAGAATCAGGACGTTATAATGTTTGACATTCTCCCAACACTTGCTCTGTGGTCATTTTATAAGCCATTCTGTGGCTTTCCAATCTGTTGTAGCACATTTAAAATGCAGACTTCTAGCTATCGTTTTTCACTGCTTACATATGTTAACATTCTTACTGAAGGCACTTTATTCTTCACTTTGTTCTCTTAAGCTATCATTATTCTTACGGTGTTTAAGTACGCATTTCTTTGTCCTCAGTTGTTCAAATTCCTTTCAGGTTGGCAGTCTTCCTTCCAAGGATAACAGTAAAATGATAAAGTGAACAGTAGCAGCACACAGTCCTTCAGAAGGTCCTTGAAAGGTTCAAATTAGAGATGCTTTATACATTTATTTTTTAAAATGTTCAATTTGCTATGCAGTTAAAATCCCACTGAAACATTATTCCTTATTTCTCAACAGTCTGGCAGTCTGTGTCCTATAGTGTGGCTAAACTATTTTATGCCTCCCCTTCTATGTTGTCAACCTAATTGAAATGTTTATAAAATGCTGATACCGAAATATTGCATCTTAACAGTTCAATAGTTCTTTAATGAGCCCGCTGTTTTATTAATAAAATGATTTATAGAAATATTTAATCTCACTGATTTACCATTAGTAGTAATGAGTCTGGTTATTAAGCACTTTGTTTCAGAATGCCACGAAGATACAAACCCTGTAAAACATGCAGTATCTTGTGCTAAGTTATTTTGTATTTAGACTGAATGGTATTGAAATCTCACAGCTTTTCCTCAGTGAAACATAGTTATCCATTAGCATACACCTAATTGCCTCTTTTATATGCAATATCTTTGTACTAAGTTATTTTATATTTAGAGGGAATCAATAGTGTGAAATCTCACAGTTTTTCCTCCATGAAACAGAGTTATTCATTAGCATAGAACAAGAAGACTCTTTTATATAATCTGCCTGCCATTATTATCAGATTTTATGCAAATAATTTAGCACAGGGCCAATCACAAAAGTAATCCCAAAGACTGAAAATAGAAGTGCATAACGAGTCAGTAGAAATAAAAGTGTTTCCATTGTCCTCGACTATTAAGCAAGGATTTCTTGATTATCAACTCTTAGTAAGAATCTGATTCTTTATTATTCTTAATAAAATTTCTTGAAAGAAATAATTTTCTAACATGTTGTAGGCTACTACAAGGTACTTTAAAATTATACAACCATCACTCATCTTTTTGTGTACCTTCCCATTGTTGTTCAAATGAAATGCTATTAGTTGGACAGATTTCAACCAGCCTTATATATTGGGAAGTTAATATTTCGGGAGTAAATTCCTACTATGATGAGTTCAATGAAGAAGCTGCAAAAGTGGCTTCCAGAATCCTGGAAGATGCTACAGACATTTTGTTTTTCTCATTGATCTCTCCTGGCTACAGCTGTAGACATCTAGGAAAGAGAAATAGGGGGGGGGAAATTATCTTCTTTGTTCCATTAGTGCATTTTGCCTATTTTTTTATGTCCAGTTATGGTTTTAATTGGGAAGAAATGAGACTTTTGCCTTGTTAGTCAAAGGACTGTGACTACCTTCCCTCCCAACGTATAGACTCTGCTATGTAAAATTTGTACTTATGCATTTCAATCTATATTTTCTTTATTTGTAAAATTTGTTTAATGGAAAATTTTGGTGTAATCAAGGCAATCAATTTTCAGTGAAAATACTTATTTGCAATATGTTCCTTTTAAATAAATCAGTAAAATTAAGCCTTTCCACAAAACCAACTGGATTCTCCATAATTTGACTTTATGTGTGTAACTTTATGGTTAACCAATGGTTGCAGATGGAGTCGGAGCTTCCAATAAAGATTATTAGAGAAGTCCTGCTGTTGAGTCATGAGGTGCAGAAAGGACCCCTTTGTGTTCCAAATTCCTTAGAGAGGAATCAAGGTGTGGTTGGATGCAGTTTTAGCCCCAGACTTTGTCAAAGGTTTAATCCCTCAGGATTAAAGATTGCAAATCTGATCTATTTATGTAAAATGAACTATTTATTATGACAAATGATTAGACAAAAGATATTAATCAGAATTATTTACTACACAGTTTAAAAGCTAAAACTACTAATAGTGTATAGTATAATATAGTGCACTATGTTAAAGCAATTAAGTTAAAGCAATTGTGTTAAAGCTAGCAAAAAGCAACAGTTATTAAGCAGAGATTGGTATAACTCACCATGCCAACACTCATAGGCAGGTCTTTTTCACTCAACCTTGAGGAGTATCCTTGGGGGGCATCCCCAAAATCCAAAGGAGGAATCTCCACACACTCCAAGGAGGAATTGTTAGATTGTTAGAACGACCTAACTGTATGAGAATGGACTGGACTTTCATAGTGTAGTGGTTGACTGCCAGTCACACATCTATGGTTGCCTCACTATCAAGATGTTAATTTGGGGTTGGTGAGCAGATTGGTTTTAGCATAGTACAACACCAAAACCAACACAACACCCCTCTCTATCCACTACGCACAGACTTGCAAACAGGGCATTGTCTCAGTTGCGTGACCGCATACTAGGGCAGAGCATCCTGCTATGCCAAAGCCTCCCTGAATGTCTCTGAATGTCATTAGACCTTCTGAGAGATGTCATAGACCGGGGTGCATGTGACAAATCTTCGGCCTGGTATGTATAACCAGAGTACTCAGTGGTTTTGTGGGAAATTTCTGCAGTCCTAAATTCATTTTGCAGACTCTCAGTTTGCTCAGTTTTTCTGTTTTTAGAGGCTCACTTCTGGTAGGAGAAAAGTATTGCTGTCACAACTGTGATTAGCAGAGGGCATTCATGTAGAAGCACACTTAGGCAGGGACTTACATCACCTAGAGAAGGATTTAGTTTCACAGAAAATGCCACATTCACTACTTTAAAAATTTGTGATTCTTAATGGTGGATAAGATAAACATTTTTATAGGAAAATGGACTTATGATAGAGTCTTTCTCTTGCTAGAGCAGCTTTTCTCTGTCCAGTCAGATGTGCACATGTGGTGATTTCATCAGATTGTAAGCTATGTTGTCCAGTGCCAAAGGAAAGAGACAGTAGGGGGCACAAAAACTCCCTTTTCTCAAGGGTAAATAATTGTCTGCTCTGAACTGAGTCTTTGTATACAGAATTCACTTTTTACATTGTTCTGAGGTAAATCCAGGCAGTAAGGCTATAGTCTGTATTTCTTCTCTCTTGCTACATTCTAAATTGCTGCATCTATTTTTCCTGTACTTCAAGGCATTTCTGACTAGCCTGAAGATGACACAGGATGCTGCCTGCACTGCAATTATTATCATCATTATTTCTATTATTATCGCTCTTTCCTCTACTATTAAAAGATTATAGTCTCAGAGCAAAAGAAATGCAATAACTCTACTTGTTTGGTTTATTGTATTTAAATACAAAACAAGAAAAAAAGAGAAAAATATGTTGAAGCTTAGAAACATGCAAAATGAACAAATCCCTCAGAAATAAATATATTCCAGACAATATTAGTCTATTAAATCAGACCAAAGTTTTGGTTTTTGCTCTAGCTTCTTCCTGCTCCTGTTTAATGTGAGAAGTACCCATTATCCTTTTCAACAAAAGACAGAACTGAAGGGAAAGCTGGCAAGTTTAATTCATTTTGATACACTCTGTATGAGTGTGTCTCTGTGAATGTGTGTGGATGTTGATGATGAGGCACTTTTATTTTTAACAGTGTGCTGTGTACCATTCATCTGTGTATTTTAAAAAGTTGGGAATATATGATACTTCAGCCTTCAGCTGTCAAAAATGAGATGCCCAAGTATTCAGCAGCACAAAATAGCATAAAAAGGGCTTTGCCACTATTTATCTCTGCTTGCCAGATTTTAATGTTGATTTATGATATGTCATAATAAAGCACTGAAATGAATACAGCTACACAGAAAAGTGAAGTTACATGGCCACAGACAGTGAAATATTTCTGATTCCTCCATCTCCCTCCTCCATCCATACACACACACTTGAAGAAAAAACACTCTCACAGTGATCCTGTTGTAACTCTGCTATTTGACAGCATACCAATATGATGCACAGAGCCTTCCAAATAATTGCAAATAAAGTGATAAAAGCTGTTTTATGTATATTCCAAGTTCATAGTTTCCACTGACCTCACAATGATGATGCTCAACACTTTCTGAAATCCAGGGCTACATTTAATTTTCTTCCTCCATACAATTTCCATACATTTTAAATTTCCTGTAAATTATTTATATGTGTGTTTCTGTGTATATATATATATATGGTTTTTGATTTAGAAAAACGCACAGACTTTGCTTCCCCCTCTTACTTCTTGATATGAATTGATGTACAAAATGCATAAATAAAATAATAAAAAAGCAAGAAACTCCATATGGTAAATTTAATTAATTTTAATGCTTATGTAGGAAAATCTATTCACAATAAATCACTAAATCAGAAGATTTCTCAGTACTTGTGAGAAAAGATGCTGTGCCAGAATTTTTCACACTTATTTAAGAAGATGCTCTGCAAGAAATGGAAATAAGTAAAAATAATTACCCCAAACAGACTTAGTAATAGGAATTTCAATAAACAATATTTCTGTGTTAAATAACAATTTCCCCTTTAGCTGTTGACCTGGCAGCAAATATCTGTCACAATCCCTCCTGTAGAAACTACAGCAAAGTACAGAATTATTATCCTGAATAAAATATGTGAAACTTTTATGAATTTATGAAAAAGGTAACTCTTTAAAATCTATTTCTTTGAGCACTCCAGCTGGTCTCCAACCATTTCAATATTATGGTCCCTCCCCTCAGTCAGATATTCTGCTAACTGTGGTTGAACAAAGTCCGCATGAAAATTGGTCCCATAATCTGTACTTTGTCTAAGCTTAACAGTTTTACAGAGAATTGCCTTTCAGAACACATTTAGTTGCCTCAGTGTAACAGGAATCAATACAAGACCTAATTATTTTTTATTATCACATAAGATAATTTTTTTTCAACTTAAATACATTTTCCTTCATTTCCTCTCTTCTTTATCTTTGTTTTTTGTTCTGTTCCTGTTTCATACTTTGAGCCTACAACTTTGTTGGCAAGGTTATTATTCTACTGCAAGTATCTGTCTACATTGAAATTAGCAATATTATTTCTGTGTGCCTAACAAATAAGATTGTAACAAAAAGAATATTCACAATTGTCACATGTCCCCATCATGTGAAAGGTAACTGGCTATTGTACTTACATGCAAATATTATATCATACAAATTTCACACATATATGCACACACATGCACAAAAATCACATGAACTTAGTTATAAAACTGATTATAAGCACAGAAGAAAAGAATATACAACTGGAAGAACATCCAGTTTCTGAAAGTGTAGTCTATCTTTTGAAAGTGAAAAGAAAACAATATGTTTAAGTGAGTTACCTCCCTCTATTGGAAAATGTTAGAAAAAAATACCCTGAAGGCAGTCACTTTTTTGTTTCATTAGCTTGTGTATTTCTTAAAGCCTACAGAGACCTTAGACATTCGGTGAGACACTGACGAGGTGTTTTAGCCATGGTGTCTCTTTGAGGATACAGATTTCAACTCATTTCCAGATAGAGAATACTACATGTTGGAATCATTATGCTCCTATCATCCAAAAATGTTATCAAAGGTAAGCAACCCACTGTCACAGGAGAGGGCATTACATTCACCGTTCTCCATCTTGAATTGAACCTCTTCTTCTCAGTATGTCTCTCTATGGTGACCAGTCCACTGTCGATCTCGGGTGCCAATTATATTAGCCGTTTTAGGCTGTTGTTGTGGCCACATACGCTGTGTTACAAAACATCAGATTTTGCTTTTCTGTGCATTTTCTAGGTGTTCTATATTATGGTTTTAAAATAAAAGAACTCTGAACTGATCATCCATTTAGTTTGAAAACATACAAGGAATATTTTCAGATAAAAAGTAGGTTTTTTTAATTTCCCCGTAATATATGTACAAACAGAGTTGTCTTATGTTAACATTATAATGGTCTTTTCCAAATTAGGGCTTTAACTTGGGTTTAAATGTCCTGAAAAACATAATCAATAAACCAGTTCCTGGTTTAGCAGAGCAAGAGAGGTAAATGTCACAAGGAGATGAGAACTTAAGGTTCAGTATGTTCTATTCCTTGCCATTAATCAAGGTAGTAGAAATACCTTTTACAATATTTCTCAAGCTCCATCTTAAAATTAGCTAGATTTCTGTTAGATAATAGCTCAATTATTTATGGAGGCAAGTTTCTTTGAAATTTAGATCCTCTGGTAATAAGATTTTTTCTAAATATTCATCCCATGCATCCATTCTTACACCAGCTCACACATTCATTTTGCAGAATATTTATACAATTGTGGAGATTCATTTCTAGGCAGAACTCAGATCATGCCTTTATATGGTTTGACTGTGAAAATCAAATTCTTCTTGTTTCTTCTTATAAAAAGGATTTTTCTTTCCCTCAAAAGTCCTAGTGGTCCTTCTCTGCATCTGCTCTAAACCAGGTTTAATTAATCTTTTTACTTTGTGAGTCAGCAGAGACTAACTTTGTATATCACAAAATTTCTTGAATAAGAAAATGAGTACTTTCCAACTCTTTGAGTATCATCTAAGTTCTAAGGTAAAATGTTATTTTTTTTCATCCGTGTGTGGCTGAATGGACCTGGGAGGTGTCTCATTCAACAAAAATTAAACCTATGATGATAGAAATTAAAAATTTATTGGGGGTCATACAAGAAGAGCCTGGCAGTGTCGTTTAATAGAAACCAGACTATCAGATGAGAATTTCTAAGACAATGCAATTTAAAACTGGAGAGGTCATAATAAAATGCTCAATATGTCACAAATTTCATAAAACACTTTTCCAGGGTCTACCAGATAGCCAAGGACTATGTACTGTGGAATTTAAGTAGAAGTAGAGGGGAAAAAAGCACCAATCTCCTCACCCACCCACTCCCCCAACAAACAAAACAACAAAGCAAAGCAAAGCAAAGCAGCCAACCAGTCCCCAAATCCCCCAAAACTTTAAGATACCTGGCATTAGAATTGAATCAGGTGTGTGAAATGTAGAAAAAGTTTAAATCTATTTTAGACCAACTTTAAAAAATATTAATAAAAGTATCTATTTCTTCTTATTGTAGCAGCTGCTTTTTTCCCTGAGAAATCCACTGTTGCCCCTGTGAAATCTTCTTTGTCTCTATTAAGGACTTGATAATATCACTGCAGAGTAGTGTAAAAGTGAGAGCTCCAGTTTGTAACCAGTGACGGAAATGCATGAAAATTTTGAATCTCGTCTATGAATGGATACTTTGAAAATGCCTCTTATATATAACATGCTAGACCTTAATGCTTTCCATTTTTAAAACCTTGTGTTAAAATGGTTACAGGTCTAAATTTAGATTAGAATTGAGAAGGCACCACCATAAAAAGGCTAATAGAATAGCAAAGAAATTTTTTCAGAAATTCCATCATAAAATTTGCTGACCTAGCAACAGCTAGAATATACGGGGGAATATATATTTTTAAATGAGCTAATTACTCATTCTTTTCAGTTTCACAAAACCACCTGCCCACTTCTGGTAATGATCCCTAACTACAGCATAAGGACAAGTAATACTTACGAACTCTAAGCAGACGCATGTGGTATTTGTAAATGCACAGAACTATATCTAACCTTAAATAACAGGTGAATCAAAGTGCATAATTAAGTTGTTCATAATAGAGATTGCAGAGCAACAGATTAAGTGATTAATTTTTCTGAGAGAACAACAAATGCTGCTCTAAGGCTTAGTAAAAATCTTTGAAGAAATTTTTTTGGAAATTTTCACTAGAAAAAGTGGAACAGGCAGGTCCATAAGTCATTATTTTTCCTTTATGAGAAATTTCCCAATACAAATGTGTAATTTGTCAAAAATTAGAATAGTAACAATAAAGTTATTAGTAAAAAGAGATGTTATTAGTATTAAAAGAATTATATTTAGTTTACACAAAACATTTCTGGGTATCAAGCAGAAGAATAAGAACATGTGACTTCCACCTCGCTCCATGTTTCCTCCCCTTTGCCATGGCAACACAAACCACAAGATCTCCACCCAGTTTCCATGTTTGCATCATGACTTTGCATTTTCTTCACTGCTTCATGCTTCAACATGAAGCAATAATATTGAAAGAAACAATAGTTTCCTCAGTAAACAACATACAGGGCTTATAATGAATTACGTAACTGATTAGAAGGTTCTCTAGAACGGAACTCCTATAATAGTTATTAAGTCTTTGAAACTGTACATTTCAAAGGCTGTAAATCAGTAAATCAAGTTTCCAAAAATACAGATGTGGAATTCATACTATGGGTGGAAGTATCTAGAAAATGTGGTTTGGAAAAGAGAGTTATGTAAATAAAACACCAGGAAATCATAATACTTGAAATGAAATGTGTCTCAGGGCTGAGAGAAGACAAGACATATGAACATCATTGACTGAAACTTTCTGCCACATGTGTATAAAAAATCAATATAAAAATCCCTTATATGTACATGTATATTTATATACAAGTTTTCTTCCTTTCCTGTGATGTGGAAGATCTGTGAGGGGGTAGGGAGAGAGGGACAGAGAGATGGGGGTACAGAAACTTCATTCCTTCCCTGTGATCCAATCAGAAAATATTCAGACTAATTCTAACTAGGAAAATTTCATCTAGGGGTGTAAACAAACTTTTTCACACATTTTTTTCCTTTCTGCATATTGATATTCTTTAACAAGCTTGATTTTTGAAAATGCATTGTTGAAGGTTGGAAATATTCATCAAGTCTTTTCCTTGAGGATAAAAGGTATATTCCCAGACTAATGTGAAAAAAAAACCATAAGGAGCACATGAACCAACATGAAACTACCTTGGTAATCCAAATATCCAAAATAAACAGCAATATTCTGTTTTGTATGGCAGTTCAACTGTTGGTACAATCACAAAATTACCTGTGGAGATGTGAGAACTGGAGGTTGTAGTCAAAATTGTGTGGCAAATGAATGTTATTTCTACTAATTTTTTCACTTGTGCTCAGGAAGATAGTTTTAATGGTACACTGAGAAAATGCAGCTGTGGAAGTGAGGTGTTCTGAATGAGATCTGCTTTTGCTTTACACAAGTGTAAGATGTAAGGCTGCTTTCAGAGGCTGTCCTCTAATACTCCGTGCTATGATTCTTACTGCAACCTAGCTATTCACTCACAAAGCCAAGCCAAAGAGCATTGAAAGGTGAAAAAATTTGCATTAAAGGTGCTTTAAATAGTTTAAATAGTGTGGATTATGTGCCGTGTTCTTGGACCGTTGTAATAGGCCAACTATGTGTGACCATATATAAGTACTTTCTTGAGTTCTTGCCCTGTCAGATGAATAATCCTTTTGACTACAGTGAGTTTATTAGTATAGGCTCTTATATGATTGAGACACAGACACTTTGCCTTCTTCGCATCTCAGATTTCTATAAATCATGTTCTTCCTTGATCCAGAAGTTTATCTGGATCCTGGATTTTGTTTTACTACCTGTGACATTTTCATAAATATTGAATCAGGAAAGTAATAGGATGTATACTTCTCAAGATATGTGTAGTCCTACTTCCTCTGATTTTACTCATTTACTTGACATCTGTTTTTCTTCTTCAATGCAAATTTAGTGGGCAAACAATTTTTTACTCCACATTGAAATAAATTTATTCTTGCTCTTGTAGTCACCCATAGGTGTACACTGTCCTGTTTTGGGTTTCGTTTATTCATTTCTTGGTAAATAAAATCATATTGTTACCCTTAATTTTATTAGTCTTAATTAATTGTCTTGCTTCTTAAGTTGTATTTTTGTTTCTGTGAATTGACTATCTTGTTTCTTTTTCTTCTTTAAAGTGTGTGGAAAACAGTATATGATAATGTAAAGACTACCTCCTAATGAACAAATGGAAGCAGAGCACAAACAGGCTTAGAAATGAAAACTTCAAACCTGTTATTATTTCTAAGCTATTTCTGTAAAAAAAAAACCTTGTCAAATAAAAATGAAGTGCTAGGTGCTGTAAAATAGAACCATGAACCACATCTACTTCAGGCCTGCTCTTTCTGATATGAAGAGCACAAGAGTGAATGCAGAATTTAATGTGAAAATATGATAGTTTACCCAATAGCAGTCTCATATCTTGTGATTTCTTAATAAGGCTGACAGGCTCTAAATTCCTCTACACAGGGGAATAACAACATACCTCCTGTGTGTTGCAGTATGAAAAGCTTGGAAATTCTTCTGCAAGTGTATTTAGTTAAAAGGTTGCAATCTTTATTTTTAAATTTAAGCTTTCCAAAAAACTTGATGCATTTCAATCAAGTTTTACAATTACTATTTTCATTCCTCAGATTTTCATTTACAGAGGACTCTGTGGTAAGCAATATTCTTATGTCACTGGAAGTTTTATTTTACAATCTAATTGGCAATCTGTTTTCCTTAGAGAAATGTTTATGTGGAAGTGATTCTGCATATGACCACAGTGTTCTACAATGCTTTTTATTATTATTTCCATTTCAATGGAATGTCGAATTCTGTAAACTTGCTTTTATTACTATCATCTAGCGTACTTCAATGAGTAATATACAAATATAATAAACAATGAAAGCAGGCAGATCAAACACTTATTTTTGTGTTTTTTCTTCCATTTCCTCCAACTGACAACTATCTTTTGGTCCCAGGCCTGCGAAAACTGAATAAAGAAGCTGACTAATCCCATTCCTTCCATTAAGAAAGGAATGCAGACTAATGAAGGAAAATATGCTGGAAACTTCACTGCAATTTACTTTTTATTACGCTTTCAAAACTACCTTAACTAGCTCTGTGGAAGTCCTGCTAAGTCTTTTCTTGAGAAATGCCAGCTATATGCATCCAAAGAAAGTATTTGTCTCATTCAGCACTATGCCTTTAGAAAACTTGGTAACTTTGAATTGGCAGCAACAAGGACTGCACTGGATGTCTACTTACCATTATTAAATACTGTTGGAAAACTCATTGGGAAAATTGAGGAAATTATGTGTGAGTATGAGTGTTCAATGAGGTCTTCGTCTCCACTGACAGATGATGAATGAAACATCCTTGACATAACAACACATTAGGAGAGAGGGGAAGGAAAATGAGGGCAAGAAGATGAAGTAGGAGACAAGCAACAACTCTTTTCCTAAAGAAAAACAATGATGTTTTCATGTACTCCATTCTCATGTCTTTGAGAGACAACTGACAAGTCTGCTTTCTACCACTTGTAGTTTTTCCTTCATTGTAAAACTCTGTAACTGTCTTGTCTACCCAGGAAGACTTCACATATTACTAATTTCCTATGTCAACTCCTCTTTTCCACTGGGCTTGCTCTTCTTCAAGGGCTTTTACTCTTCAGAAAGGGTGCCACAACTTGTAGACCCATCTTCAGCTCTTGACTGTAAGAAAACGTTGTCTTCATCTCCTGTTATCTGGGAACTTTTCCATGCTAAAATTTCAAGTGATCACATTGGAAATTTACTCATCCCGGGTACATTTATAGCACCAATAACTTCCCCAGAACTGCACATAGTGCAAACATGCCCATAAAATATAGATAAATATAATTATGACGAAAACATGAAATGCAGAATTAACAAGTATCAGTGACTGGTTTCATTTAGTTCCCCTTCTGTGCATCTGACACATAGAATTTTCTCATAATTTTGCCTTCTAACCCCGATAGTTTCTCTGTGAATCAATATAGCTTGTCTTAAACCTCATCCACTTTTTTACCTTCAGTCCAGAACAGAGAGAAACAATAGCTGCTCCTGAGCTTGGTGTCTCAGGCAAAAACTCTCTGACTTTCTGGAAATTCCAGCAACAATGTTCCAAAACTAAGTTAACATGACTTAGAGAAATGAAACACATTATTCAAGAACTGGCATATCTATGAAATGAGTTTTCAAGTAATTTTGAGATTGAGGATTTGGTTTTAAAGTTAACATTGTGACTGACACCTTTCTTTTAATCAGAAGCAGAAAACTTGAGAAAGGAAAGGGCAATTTAGGTAAGTTATGTGAACACAGAGCAAAAAAATAGTTTCTCTATTTTTAAGGTAAGACATTCCTAAAATTGGTTAACTTATTGTAATATATAATCTAACTCTGTAAATTCTCTTTAAAAAGAGATTATTCAGAGTAGGACTTAATACTGCCCCTTGGCATTCACTTATGACATTCATTCATATCACTATCTGAAAAGCATTTTCCACTGGATTTTTGAGAGAAACGGGGTATTTGAATTTAGTCCCTATTATTGTCCTATTTGCACTGATTTTACTTTCCAGAATAGGTCAAAACTAGAGAAAATATCTTAAGCTCATTCATTTACTCTTCATCTCTCATCCACATAAATAGAGACTTCTTAATTTCAGAATTTATTTCTGGGTCCAGATACTCAAAGAAACCTGGTAGTCTAGAGAGAGAAAGTCTCTTAGCTCTAACTAAAAGATACAATCCACACTTACTAAAAAAAAAAGGATTTGATTTTTTTTTTTCTAAGAAAATAACTTATATTTTGGTTAAGCCTCCTGTGGGAAAATCTAACTTCCACACATACTATGTATAGGGATTTTCAAGCTCAAGGTACTTACCTATTCAATAAGGCAAAGTAATAGTTTTCCCATTCCTTTCATTATATGATGCAAATTCTATCTCTACAGTACAGAAATGATTATTCAAATTGGATGTTAGAATATAGGGCTTATTCCAGCAGTTTTAACATGCATTTAAGGTGTAATTCATGTGTTTTCAATTAAAAAGCATTTTTAATTTTTTTTTTCAGTGTAAAAATAGTTATATGGAAGGCATAAATATGAGGGGACGAACATTAATACAGGGCATAGATGGTTTATCTGTGTTTTTCTACTTAGTTTATGCTTCCCTTCTATATATTGATTTTCTTTTCTGAAAGCCAAATCCAATTCTTTGTATTACAACTAGATACAGGTATGCAGAGTAATGGTTTTCTATATCAGTCATGGTGCGAGACACAGGACATTCACCACTAATTTGCAGATGCTGGCCTAAAGAGAGCACACTGGTGTGTCTTCCTAGGGAATGAGATAAGATGTTCTGCTTGGGACAAGCTGTAAACTCCAATCAGCTCAAAATCAGATTTCCCTGGTAATTCCTGGAGAAATTGTGATCCAGACCAAGGACAGTGTGTTCAAAGCCAGTATGATTTTTTTAGGGCAGGTAGATGTCACTTAGCCTTGAGGACGGTTCCAGGATGAGTGGGGTGCAAATGTGTTCTGAAGCTACTACTGTATTTTCTCTGTGATCAACAAGAGAGGAGGATTTCATTATATCAGTGCCACTGCTTCTGCTGGAAGCTTTCGTTGGAAGGCTACAGGTATGGTGTAACAGAGAATATTTGGATGTAAGAGCTAGAAGGCAGTGGACATGAGTTAGTCTCGATTTGCAGAGGTCTGTAAGAACAAAGGTCAAATTCACAACAGCTCTTACTCCTTTACACTTGAGTAAAATTAAACTGGTCTACTTTTATGAAGTGACCTGCTTTTATGACTTGTGGACTTGCCAGATGTGTATAGTTCACATTTCTTTACTAGCTCTGTTTGGAAAATTTATTTATTTTTTCCTCTTCTGACAGTCTTTTGATAGTCACAAACCATGTGTTCATGCTATACATGGTTTTCTCCTCGAGGTGCCTGAATATCTGTGTCTACAACAGGCATTGCAATTACTTTTACCAACCAGTATAGTTGCAGACAAGTGCAGAGGCTTTATTTCAAGTCTACTGTCTGCTAACATTTGGAACTGTCTCCGGATTTTAATGGAACAGCACACAGCACCCACACTGAACACAAATTTCAGCTGCAGCTGATGGAAAACCCCTTGCATGATACAGATTTAGGCACTGTAGGATAACAGAGATGCAAAATGAACTCTCATTATCTATCCCCTAGCTAGTCCTCCCACTAAAGATATTAATATAGATTGGAAAGGTGTGAGCACATTGCTTTCTAACAGAGAGAAGTTTGATGTAATAGATATCTCTGCTTTAGAGATATTGAAGAATCTCTGAAAGATGAGCTCTGAGACCTAAAGGGCTTATCTGTAAATAGGTCTGCTTAGTGTGACTGAACATGTGTGACCTGCCATGATTAAAAAAATGTTAAAGTATGTTCCAGTTTCTGTCTTTGTCAAGTGGTGTGTAAATAATAGCTCAGACTTCCCTTGCTTGCCACCTAGACTCCTACACAGATTTATCTCTACCTTTGGTTGTAGAAGAAAGACACAGTATCTTATCTGTCATAAGGAAAGTCAATTGAGAAGGTATTTTTTGATACAAATGCAGAAAAATACCACTGATATATTAGGAGGGTAAAAATTCCTCGGTTGTAGTGAAATTAAATGGAATCTGTATCACCTCCTGTCCTGTCTCGCTATTGACAAATAGGTTAGATCAGTTTAAACGACCACTGGTGTCATCTCTATCTGCTTACCGTTCTTCAAGAAAAATGTCTTGCTGAGATAAATGATTGCTATCTCATTCAGAAAGGCAGGGAAAACAAACAAATAAACAAACAAAGAAAGAAACAAAAACCCCACAAACAACATGCCCCCAAACCCCATGCTAAATCTTTTAAAACACTGTAGGCAGTAAGAATATCATATGAAAATTTTGAAAGTAGTGGAAATGCATGTATTTGAATGCCTTTTCTGTAAGCAAGATAATGGACTATTTAAATTGAAAAACTTATTCTGAGAAACTGTAGCTGTGAGAATGCTGATTCTGAAACAAAACAAAGCTGCTCAGCATTGAGAAACATCCCTTGATGGACTAATGACAAGACCTGGTGGGAAAATTTAGATTTTTGGGGGTTTTTTGTTTGGGGTTTTTTTTGGGGTTGTGTGTGGTTTGGTTGGTTTTGGTTTTGTTTGTGTTGCTTTGTTTGTGGGCTTTTTGTTTCTGTTTTTGTTGTTGTTTTGGTTTCTTTAGGTTTTTTTGGTTATTGTCCATGGGGAATACAGTTAAAGAGTGATATTTTTTCTCACCACTTCCAACCCATTCAAGCCAGTATTTGTGTGTTTTGTTCCCCCTCCTCCCAATTATACAATACACAACAAAGAAGGTGGGGAAAAAAACCCCACCAAAACCCAAACAACAAAAACAAACAAGTCAAACCAAACCAAACAAGCAAACAAAAACCCCCAAAAAACCAAACACCAAAAAAGCCTGCAAACCAACATCCACTTCTATAGTAAAGGTGGTCTTAGGAATTCTGCTCTGTAAAGGATGAACACTAATTTCTGCGGCTTTCCAGTGATCCACCATTGCCACAGATTGTAAAGAGCCAGATGAGTTGATAGAAATAGCTCTTGGCTTCTCACCTGTGTTAAACCTTTACACAACTGAATTTTGTAGCCTAAAATCATTCCCTTCTGGGATGGAATTTTCACCTTTAAATCTGCTATATATGATTTAATTTTCTCAGTTGTTTGACTTTGTCTTTTTGACTGAAGAAGAATCTGGAATACAACTTTATTAAGAGTTATTATACCTAAATTACAAGTAAGTCCACATATTTATCTTTTTACCATTTTAAAATAGTGTTTTCCCTTGTTTAGATAAGCCATTTTAGAAAATCAGCACTAACTCCCTTTAAATTGCTGTAGACTTTTGAATAAAGACATCAAAAAATAGTGAGGGAATTGTAGACAGGATGTATAGAAAGGCTGCCTCCTTAACACAAATTACGTCATTACTTTTGTGAAATACATTTTTGAGTGTATCACATATTAACCAAGTCTAAGGTTGAAAACTGAGCACACTAATAAGAAAACTGAAGTTGTATCTTGAAAGTATAATAAAGTCTGAGCAAATATGGGGGTCTTTTTGTTTGTTTGGTTGGTTTTTTTCACTTTGTCTTTGCTTTTTCTCTAGGACTTCGTAAAATGTGGGATATTTTTTGACATGGAGAAAAGTAGACACATAGTGTTCTGATGGTTTGGTATAGTGGAAAACCCAAGTATCACACTGTAAATTCCACTTTGTACTGCCACTTCTGTCATGAGTTAGAAGCTCAATTTTTTTCTGTGTGCCCTGGATCTTATATCAGACCTTGCTGGAGTAAAACGTATTAGTTGGGTCCACTTTAGAAGTTCAGCTTGGCATTGTAGATTCCAGCTACTTAATCAGATTATTCTTGTCCTGTTTCTTAAAACAAGGTCAATCACTTACTGCTGGCCTGGCAGGATAATACTTGTGCTCAGCTTGCCAGACAGCCGTCCTCCTTTTTTTCCTGGTCATGTCTGGGCTGGGAAATCCTGCTTTTAGAAGTATCTGATGTATAACCTTGGACAAGCCAGCAGTAAAGTTGTGAGATTGCATCTCAGCAGCTAGCTTGTTTTCACAGTAGTCTCTTCCTAGAGGTAGCTTATCTCTGAGTACACAATGAGGGACATGGCAAAAGCAATGCACACTTTCTTTAGGAAGGTTTGTTTTCTCCTCTGACAACCAGCTCTCTCACATGTGAGAAAACTGGGATGGAGACAGAGGAAGTGAAAGCTTTAATATTCTCACATGATGATTAATGAAAGGACTTTTAGAAGGCCTTAAAAATAAGATGGGCAATTCATATGGCAACATAAACCACAACAAAATTTACAGGTATATCTTGGCAGAGGAAGAACCATATGCATGTGCTCTCCTCAAAATTGATAGCCACATATTTTACCAATTCAGCTGGACTCATGCTGTCAAGCCTTAAAGAGAAACATGTTGTCATAATAAGAAATCTGTCTGCATTAAATTGCAACAGGACTTTAGGCCACTTAGGGAGGTAAATAATATTTGAGACAGACAGGTAACAAGATGTTAAGGATCAACAGAAGTCTGAAACATGTTTGTAAACAGTTAAGGCACAGGAAGACTCTTAAGGAAGTTGATCTACAACTTTTCCAGGTTGCAAAGAGCAAATATTTCACTGAAAGAAAGGTTTCAGACAAAACTGCTCCCAGAGTACTGGGAAGAGTGACAGCACTGGCTGAGACATGGTAGACTCACAAACAGATAACTGAACAACTTAGCTCATACAAGCAGTACTGAGGATTAAGTTCTAAGTATAATGTAGCAACACTGCCACAAGCTAGGTTTCCATATTCTTTGGGTGCCTGGGTTGAAATTCAGACTTACCCCCTCCCTACACATCTGATTTTAAAAATACCACGACTCTGTTAATTGTAAATTTCAAGTCTTCTAGTTTTGCTTAAAAGAGATAACATAACAAAAAAGATGTAACATTTTTACAAATATTTAGAGGGACTTTTGTCAAACACAAGTGAGAAACCAGAAACTATGACTGTAAAAAAAAAAAAAAATGAAATGAAAATTTGCCTTTCAATTTCGTAGTGAAGGAAAATTGATAGATAGACTTTGGATAAATATGGTAAAGCAGAACATTAAAAATCAAAAAAATGCTCATGTTTAAATGAAATTTACTTTTTGGTGGAGTCTTAATGCAATTCTTATTTTGAAAGATCCCTTCAGCTTTTTCGTATTGAAAATAAAATTTCGGCCAGAGTTGTGTTGCCAGTATGAAGCGTTTACAGCAGCCTTAAAAAAACCCCCACATACATTCCCCCTAAAGGATAATATAAGAATAACTCAATATTTGTTCTTCTGTTCATAGTATAAGTATCAAGAATAAAAATGTAAGCTCAACTTTTTGAGCTTATTGGTGTTATTAATTAGATTTTGCTACAGTAAAAGGGCACATAAGAATAGCAGGAATACTGTATTTTTAATGTTTGTATGTGGGATTAAGTCATTTAGAGATTAAGCAAACTCTGTTTTGTCTGAATTCAGTGTGGGATAGGGCTAATCGGACTTTTCTGGAGTACCAATTTGAGCAAAAGGTGTTTGATGCTATGAAAACAATTTATGTATTCCTCATTAAGTTTTGTGCACTACTACTAGTAACCTTTTCCCAATACTGCACAGGTATATCCATGACCTATAAATTTTAAAGATTGCAAATAACACGTGCATGGCTACAAGTCTTGTGAAACTAGCTTCTACTTTGAAAGAGCAGAACTTGAAAGAGCTTCTGTCTTCTCTATAGAAGAAAAGCTTGGAAGAGAAAAAGTTTGTTTTATTTGAAGTGGTGAACCTCCTCACTTAGGCCATCTAAGAAGATCTGGAGAACATGCAGCAGCAGTGCCAGCACAGTTCTTAAAATCATACATGTGGCACATGTGGCTGTGAATATAAGGAGTGCTAATTTGGCTTGTAGTGCACACGTGCAGAAAACAGGGGGCTCTCCTACTGAAAGGAAAGGGCAGCTACACCACTGTTGGGACAGAAGAATGACTGCTGCCTACCTGACTAGGGGGAAAAGATCCATCAGCAGGGAGGGTTAAAGGATCTGGTCCTGTAGGAACCGAAGTGAGTAATCCCAATGATAGAAAGGGCCCTGTATCATTAACTCTAAAATGGCAGGGACTACCTGAGACTGGCTGTGACATTACAGACTTTATAAAATTCCAATCAGCAGGAACCTAGTGAATTGTCTTTTCTGCTTTGAGCACCTTCTGAACTGTGAGGTCTGGGAGAACTTTTCAGATAATACCTTAGATGAAAGAATAGGTTAATTAAAGCCCTCCAAAGCTTAATAGCCTTAAAGATGTGGTAGACAAATAATAATGGTAAAAATGGTACTTTATTCTGCTTCTGAAAGCAATGGACATGAATAAAAAGTCGTATCAACAGACAGATATTTCACTACAAATATAGCTGAACCCACCAATGTTTTTAATAATTTAAAGTAAATTTGTGCAGAGGAAGATAACTGTGAATTCATATAACATTTCTGTGAACAGTACTCTCTTACATCAGAGAAGGAACAATATGACAGAAAGATTTTTATGAGGAAGAGAAAGGGAGGTAAAGTAAAAAAGTTTTTAATTATCTGAGCCCCAAAATAAAATCTTACAATTTTTCAATCCTTGATAAGAAATCTAGAGCAAAAGATTTAGAGTAAAGGAGATGCCGAAGAAAAATGCCTTGCCAATGTAATAGAACCTTGCCAATCAAAGGAAACTCTTACTCCTAATGGAAGCTTATTGGATATCAACAAGCACCTGAACATTAGAGAGAGGATAAAAACAGTGGAAAAGAGATTTGAGATAGAAAGGTTGGCTAATCAAAACCAGAATCAATGAAACAACAAAATATCAAACTGCTAATGCTCTTGTAAACATTGCAATATCTGATTATTTTTTGTTGGAGGGTGGGTGGTGGTGCAGGAGGTATCAGCAGATGGTATCACTTTGCATGAGCTTCCATGTCACATTAAACAGACTTTGCACAGTGGTTACAAGGTGAATCCATCTCAGAAAGATGAAGCATTTTTTAAAATTAAATTTAATATATTGGCATGAAAAAAATGTTAGAATAACTGATGTTGAAAATAGAAGATCTCTATTCAAATAAAGTAGAATGAAAACTAAGCAGTATTTAGTCTGATGTGTTGAACTCATAACATGTAAAGCAACATGAATACAAAAAGTGAGAAAATTACACACTCAAGTTATATTGTTATGGTCTTATAGAGAGAAAAATACTGAGTTATATGCATCAAATCTTTGATCTGATATACTCATTGAAAGGACAGGGGACTAAAAGATGGAAAAAAGCTTGAGAAAATTGAGGAAGCTTTGAATTGAATAGAAATATGAGTATATTTGCACATATGTTGTTTGAGCATTGGCGTAGAATTCCAAATCCTTCAAGCAGTCAGTTGATAAAGGTGTTGCCTGGATTCATAAGACAAAACTTGCAACAGTGTTAAAATGGTAAGATAAAAAGCAGATCTTTAATGAAAGCTTTCATGTGCACAAATATGGCTAAATGCACACATGATAAAGGACTTCTACAATTTTTATGAGGTTAATTATATCTACCATGTACATCCAATAGGAGATCAGTTGCACCAGTAACCCACCCTTAGGTTAGCCCCTTGGAGTTGGTCCAGGGGCTTCTTTGCCTCATTTTCTTTCTGTGTCTCTTAAGTTCTGGTTGAAAACAAAATGTCAGAAATTCTCTTCTTAAGAATAAGACTAAACAGAATTTCAAGAATGTGTTAATAAGGGTTAACTAAACTGTGAGAGAGGGCAGGAAAAGTACTAGAAGCTATACAACTATATATTAAAAATCTACAAGGCTACAAATATATGAAAAATATATTAAAAGCTAAAAAAATCTTTAGCCATCAAAGGAAGACAGCATGTTTTGTTGTTGAAGAAAATGTATGAAAAACATTATTTAACTGTAAACATCATGTATCTACATAAATGTATAAAGCTGAAACATTTACTGCTAACTGTAATGGAGAAATTATTGGTGCAATGGCAGCTGCCAGCTATTTGTCTTTGCTCCATTGTGTTTCAGTAGGGTTTTGAATAGTGTCATTAAAAAGCAGTGTATACATTCCTTAACTCATTGACAGATTTAATTTCTTTATGCAGCTGTTTGTGTTGTTCTAGGATAGTGAATTGTTTCATGGGACTAAAACAAGAACATATTTTTAAATGTCTAGAAAAGGAAGGATTTTATGTGTAATATGAATTCAGGTGAAATTCAGAGAAGCTTGGAGGTACCACTCCTGTATCAAAGCTAAAGAAGTGACCTTATTATGTATTCTACATAATAAAAAGAATATCTATCTTTAATATTAATACGGTAATTTATGCTTTAAGATTAAATAAGGCTGACCTCATCAATTTTGCCTCAAAGAACAAATGCAGATAGGAAGGTTAATATTGGCAGGGTAAAAGTTAACAAAATTATGCTAATCTACCATAATAGGCAACAGTGACATACATGCACATTACATACTAGGGGTTAGTGACCCTTGATACCGAGGTACAAGGTTCCTTCTCAAACATTTTTGGAAATCAATGACTACTAGTTAGCTACATAAGTAAGGCTCTCACTTCTCCCAGGTAACCTCACTGACGATAGCACAGCTCATGGCAGGGATTTACATGAAGTAAAGAGAAAGAAAGGACAGGAGAACACTATGTGCTCAAAGATATCTCACCAAGACTACTGAGGTGGAACCCATCTCTGAAAGAGATGATCATATGCTATGAAAATTGCAAGGTAGAGAGTTTAACTCCTTGAAAGTTTTTAGAATTCTGTATTTTGCTACTTTTAGTTAGAAATTGCTATTATTACCTTTGAGGCAGAAAACGAAGAGTTCAAGAATATCAGTAAGTGGTACTACTACAGTTTTCTTTAATTAAGAATTTAAATTCAGACTTCAAATCAGGCATATCAAAGATATCGAAAGGTTCAGGGTGATCCCAATATGCTGTGGTCATTTTGTAACAAATCTGTAAGATGAAGAAGATGAACAGCTTTCCAAACACTGTGTAAAAACATAAACTAGTTTAAACTTTTACAAGTGTTGCAACAAGCATATGAACATTCATTGCTCTTTAGCTGAGAGAATGGTGGTTTTATCTGCATGGGTTATGCACTGTTACTACATATCTGTCTTTTAATAAGGTAATTATTCTTCCTTACATAATTTCTTCCTCCTACTGATTTTTTTCCTGTTTATCTACTGGTGTACTCAAAATCGTTTTCATTGCAAGCGGATTTGCTTCTATTTCTGTCGCTGCTAGCTTTATTTGAGACAACTGTGTGGTGTGTTGGTCTTAAAATTTGCACAGCCTGGCTGACAACTGTTCTGGTAGGTTTTCCTTCATACAAGGTGGCTAATCTTTAACAGAAGGTGTAGGGGATGCAGGAGTGAAATTTCCCCAGGACATTCTAGGACAGAAGCTGTGATCAGATCTGAGATATAGATAACCATGTTGAATTAGATGTAACATCACTGATTGTTCTTACTGATCCAAGTAAAATCCCAGCTGACAGTGATATTGCAGTGCTATAATACATATAATAGTTACATTTTCCAATTAACCCTTCTTTTGCAGTCATGTCTGTATTTGGGTGTAGTACTGACATTTTTAACTAAAATAGAGCAAACTTTTTTGTCTTTTCCTTGTTTTTTTTGTTGCTCTTTCTCTTCCATCTGACTTCAAAACCCTCTACCTGTTCTGAGTCTGACACCAGACACCTCAGGAGAGCAGACTTTTAGCAGCTTTTAGAAAACTGCCAAATTTCATATCCATTACTTGCTTTCTGTTTGTTACAAGCTATTTATACTGTCATTACAATAAAATTTAATTTTTCAATTAGTAAATCTCCAGTGATTCCAAAAGTTTTCACTTGATTCACGCAGCTTATCTCTTCCAGTTGTGCTACTATATCTGTTCCAAAATAGTATATAGTATATAGTTTTAATTATCAGGATGAAAAGCCCCATCCAAATCTTGATCTAAAATTCTACTGTTTTAATTTCTGGATCAGTACTTACATAATTACATACAAGTAAGTACTCAGATGGTAAGCAGGCCTAGTTTTGGATCTTGGAAAAATATACATATATTTTTACCTGGATTTTTGCAATATTTATTTTAATATTTTGGATCCTGGGGAAAAACTGCTGCAATGCTCATACAAGAAAGTCTCCTATTTTCTGGATAATGACAAAAAATGGGATTTGAGATTAATTCCTGGTTGTGTTGAAGTCTTTGTGAGGGCTTCCACTGAAGCTTTCTGTGGATCCCATTTTCCATTAATGATCATGTATTGTGCAAATCTGAGTCAGAGTGCACTGACTGTATCTACTGTATCAAAGCAAGACTGTAACTTGAAAACAGTATGTTCTGTTCAGGCCCTACTGTGACTTTTTCTATTAACTTACTATACTTTCTAAAGCACATCATGAAGTTTGATACAATGTCCAAATTGCGAGAAAAATTGATTAATTTTTTTTCAATTTTCATTTTCTCAACAGTCTTTGTCTTATGAATGGATGAATATAATTTTACCTGGAGTTCTTTTTACAGTCTTAAGACTATCACAAGAATGGATTGGGTGTCACTTTCTCTTCTTGTTACAGTCTTTTTCATGAGTTCTCACAGACCTTTAATGCTTGAAATGTTCTCATTCTCATTACATATTCTCATTCCCATAACAAAGATTGTAATGAGAGAAGAAAATGTCATAAAATTAATCCATTCTCATAACAGACTGTAACGAGGACAGAAAATGGAACAAAATTAATCCATTCTCGTTACAATGTGAAGACTGTAATAAGAACAGAAAGTGGCATGAAATTTATCCTCCTTGTGACAATCTTAAAATTGTACCAGGGCAGGAAAGCATACAAAATTAACTGTCCCTCAAGACAAAAGGCTCTAACTAGAACTGAACCTTGGTACCAAAGTAAGCTATTGTTGCTATTAAAAAACCCCAGAAGTGTGATCCTATGTTTGTGCGGAGATACTGTATGTAAATCACCTATCATTTTAAGGCCCCCTAAAGTAGTTTGAGTTTTACATCTATGTCACCAGAGGACTGAAAAAGTACATACAGTTTATGACATTCAGACTTGAAGTCAAAACTTCAGCTCATGGTTGTAAACAAATCACCAAAAACCACAATTAATATTTAATTCTGAGTGCCTAACAGAAAACTTCTTTGTATTGCACAAATGTAACCAAATATTTAAGTACATTTGGCTTTGTGACTTTTCTTCCAGATAACATAAAAACCTTAACACTTCTAATTCCTCATGTGTCCTGGACTTCATTCACAAAAGGCTTCAGGCAGTAAATCCTCCTTAACCCTCACATTAATCTTGTCAGTCAACATTTCTGATCCACGAAAGTCTCCTCAGCCATCCCTCGCCAAAACCAGGACAAATGGGTAGATTTTAGACAGTATCCATTTTCTAAGTTCTTCAATAGTTTAGGTTGTGCTTGCAGATGTGATGGACTGTTCTGGTTTCAGCCAGGATAGAATTAATTTCCTTCTTTAGGTCCTGTCTTGAGAGTCAGCATCATCTGGGGATTTGAAGAGTAAAGGGTTCCTCCTGTTGATTGTCCCTTTGGTGACCTTCCAAAACAGCCCTGTATTGGGGATCCCATCCCAAGGTGCTGAGATCTCTCTGTGCAAACTGAGACTGGTATATAGCTTCTCTGACAGGATGCAATAAGTTAGGTAGAGCAATCTTTAAGACTACATCTACAGACTCCACATCTTTTGGGGGCACTTAGCTTTTACTCTGATAATGAAATGGTGATCATGAAAAAAATCAGTGCCAAACATTGCCATTTGGGGGTATAAGCATGATTGAAATAAGATGAAGGAATTTTTTTTTTTTTTTATGCTAGTTTATACCACTTTAAGATGAAAGTACTCCCCCATGTCTTAGAAGAATTTAGTAATTTATACTGGTTTAAAAAATACCACATCAAACAATAAACCAAGCTAAACAAAACCAAAACCAAACAAATAAACTCCCACCAAAATCTCAATGTTTTTTTGAAGCCTCTGCCTCTAGTATTTCTGTTAAAAATACCCAAGACATAATCCTCTATGATTTTCTTGAAAGCAATTTTCTTTTTGTGGCCTCATGAATGAAAATTACTTACTGACTCCTACCTACTCTGTTTGATAGGGTGCACTCTTTTTAACAAGTTGTTAATATTTCTTCTGTTGTCCTCTCACTGTTGATTTGCCATAGAGAAATAGACAGACTTTTCTTTTTACCACTATAAACATGCACCATTACAGCTGGGAATTTTTGCTCACTGGTGTTCTTATACTCTCTTCTGAAAACTATAGCCACACAAGATTTCATATCACTTGACTCCCAGGAATTTTCATGCTGTACACTGTTTACAGTTAGACATCAGGACTGAAAGCTAACTTTCGTACAGACCTACGTGTCTCATAATATAAATAGTCCTTTATTCACTAAATGTAAAGGAGAGGAATAATAGGTTAAGAGACCAATAGAAATTCTTAGTAATTTTTAAATTTTTATTTGTGTCATCCTTGTCTCCTTGCTTTTTTTTCTTTCTTTCTTTTTTTTTTTAATTGGTTTAAATTTGCAAAGCCTGATTATAAGCATTCACAGTTCCTGCAGAATTTTGAATTTTTCCAGAACGTTTTTCCAGAATGTTTTATTGAATGATTTCAATGAATGACTCAGCCTTTCTTACTGCTTTTTGTCCACTCAGTTAAAAAGCCATTGTCCAATAATACCAGTAAAAATCCTTCCATATGTCTGGCTTTTCCTTATCTTACATGTAAGCTTACTGAGTTGGACACTGCTTGCTTTATCTCTTTCTTAAGTACCATTTATATGTGCAAAGCCATGGGCTTATTTTTTTCAGAAGCTCTTGAGTTTTAGCAGGTCTCAAACGGTAATATTTGTTAGCCACTCTCTCACCTACGAGTTCTAAAAGATGTAAGCCCCTCAAAGCTTCCCTTTGCTGCTAGACCATCATTTCCAGTAAACTGCATTCCTAATATTTGGTCAAGAGGGAAAACAAATATAAAATGGCTGAAACTCAGTTCAGAAATATGTTTGTGTAAGGGCAAAAAAATGTTATCTAAAAGTGACCAGGGGTTATTATATCTCACTTAATTTTCAGTTAGTGTTCTCCACCATCAAAACAAATTTCTGCTGTGAGTGCTTTTCTGCTGAAAAAAATCATGTAAATCATCTGATGATGAATGCTAAATATTTTATTCACAATTAATTAACAAGGTGTAATGGCCTAAATCTGACGTGGATCTTAGAGATTCCTTTCATATCTTATAAATATAGCACCAAAAGAATAATGCATATGGAATTAGACGTTTCATCTAGTTGTGAATTCAGTGTCCCTGCTGCTAACAAAAGTACACTGATATGTTATATGTAAATATGTATGTTTCCTAAACAGTATGAAAAACAAAAAAAACTTTTGGGGTGTAGTTTATAATTTTGCTTTACAAGCTCACAAAACTTACCACAGGAACTGGTAATACAAAGTCCCACTCCTGGTTTTATTCTCATGTTTTACAATAATTTGTTCATAAACAGCTGGCCTAAATATATTCTTACAAGCAGGAAAAAAGCCTTTTTTGAATTTTGAAAAACTGTAGAACTTTCTGTCAGTAAACTAGCACTGACTCAGTGTAAGTCACACCTAAAAAGTAAAATATTTATTTGAATATATACAGTTCCTGACTTATGAATGGATAAGTTTTCACAGGATGCAGAATTAACTCTTCTCTCTGTAGCAGAGAGGGGTAAAATAAAAGAGAAAGAGTAAGCAGAGACTACCATTACCAATGCAATCCAGGCAGAGCACACAAATGCCTTTTGTTTCTTATTGCTGACAGTAATCAAGCACTTAACATTTAGTTGCACTCTACTCCATAACCAGAATGCTAGGGAATGCTTGAAAATAAAATGACATTAAATATTTTCAATCACAGTGTATATATGAGTTTGGTTTATTTATTTGAAGAAATGATCTTGGCATCTTTCCTCAGCAAAATGTGGCTATTCATTTTTTAAAATTTTGTTTTGTTTGGTTTTGGTTTTGCTTTTCCTGTTTGGGTTTTTTTTTTTTTCTCCCTTTGAATCTGTCTCTCTTGTTTAAAAACTCCAATAGAGTGAGAACCCTAAATCTGTATTGCACACCCAAAGCCTTTAAATATTGGGGCAAGTGAACCATGATGAGCAATATATGTGCACAAAATAAAGAAATTACATTCTTAGGTGGGTTTTTTTAACACTATAGAGATCTTCCTTGGCCAGATCTCTCTGTCCAACTAAGTGAGAGTTTATTTCAAGGTTTTCAAAAAACAATGTGATTTTTTTTTCCTAAAGAAGACAAACTCAGTGTTTTAGCACCAGTCACTTACCAAATGAAAAGGAAGTCCTAGGAGCTCTGATCAGCTCTGAGTGCCCTAGATCGATATTGCAGTTCTGTATTATCCAAGAACAGGTGCACATAATACAGCTTATTCAAAATGCATTTCAATGTGTGGACATGGAGTAAATCTGTGCTAGGCAAAATTTACACACAAAGGTATTCACAGAATTTTTTACGGATTTATGCTACACTGCCTCTCAACCTTGAAGCTGGTATGTCCCCAGAACTATTCAGGTTGGCAGAGATTTCTTTAGGTCAGTGGGTCCCACTACCTTGCTGTCTCGGTTTGAAAGACAGGTGTCTGCTAAGGAAGGCAGGAGCCTCCCTTGGAATGGAGAATGAAACCCCCTTTCCCTCCGAATTATTATAATTTTGGAATTAAGG
>VWZW01007544.1:254941-271440 GCA_013397115.1 Edolisoma coerulescens
TTAAGTACTCAGTAATTTGTCTCCTAGCTGCCAATATGGGAAAAATTCTTTAAGAGAAAAGGAAAACAAAAGGGTAACTCCTAAAACCCAAACACTTGCTCAAGGAGAATCAGCAAGACCAAGTTGCCCAGGTTCAGTTGCATTTTGCATTTCTCTGTAGGAGATCCACAGCATCTCTGAGCAATCTAGGCTTGTGTTTGACCGACTTCACCATAAAAAAAAAACAGTTCCGGATGTTCAGAGGGAACCTCCTGTGTTTCAGTGTTTATCACCTGCCTCTTGTACTGACACTTGGTGACACTTAAAATATTCTGGCTTCATCTTCTTCCTTCTTGTTAGGCGTTTACATGTGCCAGGAAGATCCCCCTGAGCCTTCTCTTCTGTAGTCTGAGAAAATCAGCTCTTTCTCAGCCTCTCCTCATGAAGAATGTCTAGAAATTCAGGACAGTGACCACTGAACTCTTCAACTGACCTGCTTAAAAATGGCTTGAACTCTAAGATAAATTACTGCAAGTGACAAAGTCCAACAAAAGTGATGGTTTTCAGTCAAAGCCATATCTGCATTATGTAAACAGGCAGGGGACAGTTTAAATTGTATAAAGATTGAGAGGATAGTTCAGTTTGGCTGTTTTCATGCACTGTTATATGCCCTTCTGATTTGGAAGTTTGTAAGTCTTTCCAAGAATATAAAAATCCTTGTCCAGTTCTATATATTTATTTTCAGGGACTGATGATGTAGGGTTTTTTTTGTCCAGCTTTGCAACAGTGCAAAATCATCCTAGACCTGAGGGAAATAAAGAACTCCTCCTTTGAAGACATAGGTTGTGTTGCCTTACTAAGAAGCACATGTTTCCTGGACTGTGGATTGAGTAACATCTTGACCCCTTCATGTCTGGTCTGTGAGGGGGAATAAAACAAGAAATAAGCTTCCAAACTTCTTCTTTTTATTAGGGCCACCATGCAGTGTTTCATTGACCAGTGTCAACTTGCTTTCTCTATGTCCTAAGTGACAAGAAACCAGTCTTATGGTACAGTCTTATTCAATTCATTTATCAGCAACCTGGACAAAGGGATAGAATGCTCCCTGAACAAGATTGCTGATGATACGAAACTGGGGGGACTGGCTGATACACCCAAATGCTGTGCTGCCATTCAGAGTGATCTTGATGAGCTGGAGAACTGTGTGGAGAGAAATCTAATGAAGTTCAGCCTTTCACCTACCAGCATCCCCAAGTCCTTCTGGGCAGGGCTGCTCTTGATCTGTTCATCCCCAGCCTGGGTTGGCCCTGGGAGTGGTCCCAGCTTGGTTGCAGCACCAGCACTTGGCCTTGAAAAACCTAATGAGATTCCCATGGGCCACTTCCCCAGCTTGTCCAGGTCCCTCTGGATAGCATCCCATCCTTCAGGACTATTAACTGCATCACTCAGCTTGGTGTCATCTGCAAACTTGGGTGGGAGGATGCCCTCAACCCCTTTGTCTCTGTCATTGATGAAGATATTTAATAACACTGGTCCCAGTACAGACCCCTGAGGGACATCACTTATCACTGATGTAGCTCGGGACTCTGAGCCATTGATGATCACCCTCTGTGACCATCCAGCCACTTTCTTATCTATCTAACAGTCTACTCCATCAAATCTGTATCTCTCCAATTTAGGCTGTGTAGCACAACCACCAAAAATTAGCAAGCAGTGTACAGCAAATATGCTCCAGTTAGTATGCCCTACTGACATAAAATTACATCAACAAATCTGGTGTCCTGAAATACAGATTCTAATCATCACATATGGGAAGAGCGGTTGGTAGTTTTCCAGTAAATGGTTACAATTTATAATTGTATTTTAATCCTCAAATATATGAAATAAATCTGAATTTTATTTTTCCTTAATTATTTAATCTTGATGATGATCCAAAACTGAGCCTGAAGCAAGAGTTTTAAGATTTGGATGCTGTATTTTTGACATGTTCAAATTAGATGCCTGAATGAAACTTTGCTTTTAAGAACAGAGGTGAGCAATATAATAATTGAACAAATCCTTCAATTAGAGTACAGAAAATAAGAGCTGTAGTGGGTTGAAAAACCTGAGTTGCTAGACAGAGTTGTAGGCCAATCGCTTCTCACGATTTCGCATATCAAAGTCAGCACGGCCCCGGGAAAGAGGGCTTCTGGTTTCTGGTCTCTGCCTGGAGGGGTGGCCGGGGCCGGGCCGGGCGGGCCGGGGCCCCCTGTGCCCTCCACTCTCCCCCTCCAGCGCAGCGGCACAGACCCCGGGTTGCTGCAGGAAAGAGCTGTGGGCAGCTGAAAACAACTATAATTTGCTGCACAACTGAACTTACTTGAAGTGGCTCTGGAGGACTGGCGAGTTCCCCTCCCCCTACCCCAACATGGCTCCGCGCAGATCGGCGGAGCTTTCTGTTTTCTGAAGCCAGCACAATTTGCACCGAAGAAGAAGACACCATGCAGCCAGCAGCACAAAGAGAGCGAGGCTTTTCTCCACCCTACAGCCTGAACGCTTCTGCTCTTCATGATGGAATTTCGAGGTCAGAGAGAGACGGGGTGAGTGTGGGTCACCTGAGACAAAGCAAAGATGGCGACTGGAGGAGAGGGCGGCGGCGTGTTCCGCGCGCGTAGCTTAAAAACGCCTTTTGCATGCGGTGGTGTGAGTGTAATGTCACAAACTGTTTCATTTTTCTGTGAAAGACATGGGGGAAGAGAGAATTCTGTGTGCAGCCTGCGGAAAAACAGAAGTGGTCCTGCCAGAAGTTTTTTGAGACTTTGTTAAAGGAGAGAGAGTTGTTGTTTTCAGGCTGGAATTCGCTTAGCCTTAAAAGAGATACCCATGGTAGTAGTGTAAAAAGACTGCAAAATTAATGAGAGAGATGTTTTTTCACGGCAGCAGATTTTCTCCGGGCAGAATCTGGTTTTGCTTGTAACAGTTTGGAAACCACGCTAAGCAGAAGGCACCTCTCATCCTCTCAAACATGGGAGAGACTTTTAAAGACTGTAATACTGACCTGAAATCACATGTTTGTTATCTTTTTTGTGCGAGTTGGAAGAAGAGGAGAGTGTTTGGAAGAGAAAGAAAGGGAGAAGTGGGGGGTTTTGTTTTAAGTTCATATTATTTTCTTTTACCTTTAATTCTGTTAGTAATAAACCTGTTTATATTCTTTAAAGTGTTGAGCCTGCTTTTTGCCCTCTCCTAATCTCTTATCTCACAGAAAGTAAAGAAAGCAAACAAAACTGCTACAAGAGTAAATGGCAATTGCACTAAAAGATTTTAGCACAGATAGGTCTGTGCTATTTTACTTTAAAAACACAGTAAATGAAATGTAACTGGCCATAATCAGTTAAGGACTGTTGATATCTTCACATACATATCTTTGCCGTTGTGCCATACTGGTTTCACAAGAATGCTCTTCAAACAGTTCTCAAGGTTAATTTCACTGTTACTCCCTCTGGAAGGGCAAGAAGATACAATTCTTTCTCCTTGCTAATTTTTTTCCCGTCTTGCTTGATATCAGCAAACTTTACTAATGCTAAATGTTTTCATCTTTTGTCAAGGCCACTGTTTGAATGTATCTATTTTTTAAGGAAATACTGCTATTTCAAAGAATATAAGAAAAAAACATATTCTGCTTCTTGTTAGTAAGATTGCTGAGAATTTTGTATACCTTCAGTGACTACACTGTAGAACAAGCTGGTGTGTTTCTATTTCTGAGCAGTTAAAATTGAAGAGGATTTGCTTAAACGTGAGAAAAACTATTTGCCCGTTTGGCTGTATAACAGACTGGGGAGAAAATTAAATCTGTTAGTCACAATGTCAAACATTAGGATATTAATTAACTGTAAAAACCTTAAAGTTTTACTTTGCAGGTCATGCCCCAAAAAGAGTCTTTTATTCCTTGTCTCACATTAGCAATTTTACTGAAATAAGGCTATTCTTTATACATAATCTAGGACTAGATGTAACAATGGTGCTATATGTTCAGCAATACGTTTTATTAATGCATATTTTTCAAGTTTAATCTGGACTTGTGTTCAATTAAGAGCACAAACAACTTTAGTTAGGGCCTGCTGCTGTGAATTGCAGCCCGCAATCTTTACCCATTCACATCAGCTGAAGATTTTGTCTGCAGGAAGTGTGCTACTTTGCATTTGAAGCTACAGAATGTTTGGATTTGCTATCACCATTTACTGATTAGTCAGGAAAATATCTGAAGTAGTAGAAATCTTGTAAGCCAATCCATATATTTACAGGTGAGAGAAATCTTTAAATTCTAGTAACAGATAGGCAGTTTTCCACATGCATCAGGCATACAATCTTTTTGAAGAGGTTTATCTAAGGACAATGATAACATGTAATTCATATAAAATTATTGCATTACCTATAATAAGAACTCAGGCAAAGATGACAGGGTTCATGAAGAATGAAGATGATCCCACTTGCTGATATTTTATAGTAACAAAAGACCTTCATAAAATAAACTGACATAGAACTACAACAGCAATAGAAAAATAACAACAAAGGTTTTGATTTCGCAATGCTGTTTAGCAGACATTACATTCTCCATTTCCAACTGCAATACAGAAAATAAAAACAAAACAGTCTGTGGGGTTTGGACACAGTTACCAATTACACTATTCTGGGACAAGACACAGAAAAATTAGTTATTCTGGCTATTTACACTTTGATGCTGTGGTTCTGCAATCAAGTCTACTGATCTTGCTTTTGTTAAAATGAGGAGCCATTGTTTCCACTTTTTTTCCATACAGTTTGCTAATGTGGCTGCGAGATACATTTTTTTTTAAAATTAATCCATCTTTTATTGAAAAGTGATTTGATCTCAGTAGGGTTTGAGTAGGTACACCAAAAATCAAGAGCCAGCACAGAACACGCAACAGAGGCATGTGACTGCAATTCAGAGAACAAGCAGAGGTAGCAGTGCTCTGTTAAGGTTGCCTTGGCTGTTGAAAAGATACTGAGTCTTCAGAAAGATTCAGAATTGACATAATTAAGGATTTCTTTCCACCAATATTTTTCTCTAGGCTTATACAAACATGAACAGTGAGGTTTAGCTTTGAACGTGCTCAATTCCCCAGTATTATCCTGTATGTACTAGTACTTTAATTAGTGTACTAATGAAGCACAATGAATGAAGACAGCAAAGTCACCTACAAACAAAGAGAGTTGAGAAGAATTTTAAACACTGTTTACCCATGTTCCTTTCTAATGAAACATAAGTGCCAATGACTTAAATACTTCTGTCAATGATCAACTTAAAACATTACTTTTTTCTTCCTTGAAGACAGTCAGTCTGTGGGAATCTAAAATGAAAATTATGTAACAGAATACTAAATCACTGAATTAACTGGAGGGATACACTCACATCATACAGGAAGACATAAGTCAGATATGACAATCTAGATCACCCATACAAACAATAGCTAAGCATGAGTTAACACTGTTTTGGGGAAACAAAAAAAAAGAAAAAAAAAAAAAACCAACAAATGAAACAAAACCCAGCCAAAACTAAAGGAAAGGAACAAACAAAAAGCTAAAATCACCCAAACCAAATCCAAAAGAGCAAGGAAACAATCCTCCCAAAACAAACAGACAAAATAAACCCCCCAAAAATCACTTCCCTCCCAAAAAAATAACAAAACCCACAATTGCAGGGGAAAAAATATGATACCAAATAAAATACTTAAAAGAATAAGATGCCTTTCCTCCTTAGAAAGAATTGAGGGGTAGAAAATCTTTTGAGGTAGTTTAAAAAAAATTGTATTGTTTAATATGTATCAAGTGGAACTTAATCAAGCAGCATAACTGAGTTTAAAAAAGCAAATAATTCAGTTAGTGGTCTGAATTTCAGAATTTGCCTCTGTACAGCTAAGCTTGGTTTCAGCTTTGATTTGTAAAATACTGGCACTTCATACATTATTCAGTTAAAATGGAGGAAAAAAAGCCCTAAGATTATGAGACTTCTCTAGAGTTTGGTGTTTTCACTGGGAATCTTTCACTGACTTCAGGGAACATAGAATCAGATCTCTGAATATGAGTTTGTTTCTGTTTCACATGCTGCTTCATGCAGTTTGCATAGAATCGACTTCCTTCAGCCTCCTTGGCCTGGAAAAAAAAGTTTTGAAGGCCAGCTTCTTTTATTAAAGTGCTTGCCAACTTCTTTCTTTCATATGCAAAATATACAAGCTTTATATTTACAAAAATATACGAAGCAACAACTTTGACCACCACCATTCACACCAGTAGCATATTTTTTATATATATTTTGTATTTCGTATATTTTCCTAAAAATAAAATTGCACAGGTCCTACTTTTAGCTAAACATTTAAAACTTTAGGCACTGAGCAGTTAAGGAACTTACAACCCTTAAAAACTGAACCTGCTCAGAACATTATTATATGAAACTTCCGAAGCATAATATAGAAATACTATGNCAAAAAGCTAAAATCACCCAAACCAAATCCAAAAGAGCAAGGAAACAATCCTCCCAAAACAAACAGACAAAATAAACCCCCCAAAAATCACTTCCCTCCCAAAAAAATAACAAAACCCACAATTGCAGGGGAAAAAATATGATACCAAATAAAATACTTAAAAGAATAAGATGCCTTTCCTCCTTAGAAAGAATTGAGGGGTAGAAAATCTTTTGAGGTAGTTTAAAAAAAATTGTATTGTTTAATATGTATCAAGTGGAACTTAATCAAGCAGCATAACTGAGTTTAAAAAAGCAAATAATTCAGTTAGTGGTCTGAATTTCAGAATTTGCCTCTGTACAGCTAAGCTTGGTTTCAGCTTTGATTTGTAAAATACTGGCACTTCATACATTATTCAGTTAAAATGGAGGAAAAAAAGCCCTAAGATTATGAGACTTCTCTAGAGTTTGGTGTTTTCACTGGGAATCTTTCACTGACTTCAGGGAACATAGAATCAGATCTCTGAATATGAGTTTGTTTCTGTTTCACATGCTGCTTCATGCAGTTTGCATAGAATCGACTTCCTTCAGCCTCCTTGGCCTGGAAAAAAAAGTTTTGAAGGCCAGCTTCTTTTATTAAAGTGCTTGCCAACTTCTTTCTTTCATATGCAAAATATACAAGCTTTATATTTACAAAAATATACGAAGCAACAACTTTGACCACCACCATTCACACCAGTAGCATATTTTTTATATATATTTTGTATTTCGTATATTTTCCTAAAAATAAAATTGCACAGGTCCTACTTTTAGCTAAACATTTAAAACTTTAGGCACTGAGCAGTTAAGGAACTTACAACCCTTAAAAACTGAACCTGCTCAGAACATTATTATATGAAACTTCCGAAGCATAATATAGAAATACTATGTACATCTTAAGTATTTTGAAGTTATGCTTTCCGTTACAAAATTTACCACAAATACTAAAAATTATAGTAATTTTATTACATGTTTTTCCAGGTAATTATGTTATGTTGCAGTATAAATTTAAAACTTACAACATGATTGGGTAGTAATTTAAATTCAGCAGTTTTATCTGTAAAGCCATTGCAGCTTCTGTGGTCTTTTGTTAAGAGACTGTGTGTTGATTTTTGTTTGGTGAATCTCACAGGGTGATGTAGGACTGTATTTTCATTAAAAGTGTTCATAAGTAGAAAGACCCTGAATAGTTTCCATTAAGCACATTAAAGAGTGAAAAAAGAAATTAATTCTTTCTTCATGCATGAAGTGCAAAACAAAAGACATGGAGTACGTGAAAACAATAAGAAAATTAGTTTCACAAACTAGTGCTCACACTTGGTCAGCATGATGAGAAATATGATCAGCCCCACAGCAATCTATCAAGATAGTTCTTGTAGGTAGGATTCAAAGGGGAATTTTAAAAGAAGATTTCTAGAAAGCTACTAAAAATTTTATATATGTTTGAGCAAAGCAGTATTGCAGAGTAGAAAGCCAAGATACTTCTTTGAAAAAGTAACAATGAGTGTTGTCCCCCTTGATTAATCAGAGGGACAAATCAACTTCTCAGTAGTAAATGAAAGGAGACTGATACAGGCACTGATTGTGGGTGAAATGCCTTGAAAGCAAAAGAAAAGTAGGTCACATTTTAAATACTACGAAGTTGGAAGACAAAAAGGCCACAACCCACTTCTAAATAATACTGCTCTACCTGATGTCAGATACGTACCTACCACAGTGCAGCATATTAAGAAATATTAAAACAAGATCCAGTGCTTAAGAAGGAATGTTTCTCTCTTTGAAACTCACAGGGGAAAAAAAAATAAATTGAAAATAAAAATTAAAATATTTCTTAGAGCAAGAAAAATAATTCATCACATGCCTACATCATAAAGTGCTTATGCATTAGTCCTAAAATAGTTTACCATTTAGACCACTGCAACCCAAAGCTCTAAAATATAGCAACAACAATTCTGCAGAATGTTTTTAAAGCTATCTTCAGAATATGCATTTTAATTATACTCATTCAGAGTGCTAGCAGAGTTAAAGACAGAAGTTTACTGAAATGACACATACCTATACAAACACACAAGTACCAATCACATGCTCATCAAGAATGTGCATAATAAACGTATCTGAAATTGTACCTATGTTCATCATGTTGCAAATCAATAAGTGATCCACTGATCCAACAAAAAAAACTTGAAGTATGGAACTGAAGAGAAGGTGAGAACAAAGCATCTATACAAGAGAGTGTGTGTGTGTATATGTTCAATTGTGAAAGCCACCACTGTAGGCTGACGGATCCCTTTCCAGTTAACATTTATGTTCCATCTGTATTTAGAATATAGTTAGTAATTCACATAAAAAGCACATTGTCATTTCTTCTCTTCTGCTCTTCAGACTGCACAGAATGTGCAATTATGAATCAACATTTCAGTTTTAATTCCGATTTTAAGGTAGAAGGTCTAACAAATACAATACCTAATGTAATACAGTACTGTATACATTTAAAATGTATAAGGAATCCATCAGAAAAGGCACAGCCCTGTAATATCCAAAGTTTTCTGAGAAATACTATTCTAAAAATTTGAGCTTAGTTTGATTGTAAGTATTATCTTGAGCTAACCGTTCAAGGTGCTACTACACCTTCAACTTCTACAACCTAATAATACTTTTCCAAGATGCTAGACAGGTCCAGTGAATTTCATTCCAAACTATTTTGTTTCAAAGCTACAATTCAAGCATTATACATCATGAGGCTGACGGAAGATGAATCTAGGGCTTTCACTGACATCTGTACGTCACAGCCCAGTTAGCGTTCCCTTCTGTCTGCATCTGCTCTGTAACAATCATTCATGGAAGCACAGCTTAGAAGTGGTTTAGATAAGCAACCTAGAATAGTTTATAATGTTAGAAAGGAGCTGGTCAAACAGAGCACTCAAAGATTGGCAGCTACATACAATTATGAATGTTCTTTGCTTAGGCCATTAAGTATCATTTTGAAAATGAAAAACTCTCTTTCTCTTGGCAATGACCAGTAAATTACTAACACCATGGGCACTGGGATGGCTTGTTTTTTTCAGATACATTAGCCGTGAAATATATACAGGTATGTATATATGTATTCCATAACCATAAGAACACAAAACATTGTTTTTAAAATACCACTTACAGTGATTAAAATGAATTGGTAGCACCACTTAAAAAATAATAGACACACCATACAGAATGATTTGAATGGAAAAAGTGCATGGACTTATTCAGGTTATTGTTCAGTCACTGTAGGGGTTGGTTTGGACATGTTTGCCCAACATGTGCCCACTGAATCTGAAGGAAAGTTGATCACTGACTTTGATTGATCAATGACAGTACTCTCAATCCTACAATCACCAATCTTTGGAGTGCATGAAAATACAGAAACAAGTCTGCTAAACCTTTGAAACCATCAGCATTGTCCCACATATAATGCCATCCACATTCATTGCAAAATATTGAAAAAGAAGCAAGGTTTGCACACTAACCAAGAGATCACTGCTTTTCCATCTCTGCAGCCATTTATAGCCTTAGACTATCCAAAACATGTTAACATTATCACGATCCTGTCCCTCTGAGGACAGTTAGGGCATCTCAATAATAGACAGCTGTAGTTTTTTTTGTGGGGTTGGAGAGGTAGTTGAGGGGGAAAATGTGGGGATTGGGAGGGGAAGGTTGTTAGGGGGTTTTCTGTTGCTCTTTCCTGGTCCTGGTTCAAATATTTGAGCTGTGTAGAGAAGCTAGATATTGACAGGACGGAGTTCATTTACATAGAAGGCATGAACCAAATGTCTCATAGTCCATTGTCCTGGAACACAGAGCTCTTCCTATCCTATTAATTCTTCAGTGTAAAAGCAAACCTCTGCAAGATGTCATCTTCCTGTTCCATGATGTGCCTCCTAGCATTTTACTTAAAAATCAACATGAAGGAAATTTTTATCAGATACTTTATCCAATCTTTACATTTTCTACTGTGAGACAGAGAAACTTATGCAAGTCCTCAGCTTTAACAAGGCATTTTACTCCAAAAATTAATGTCAGAAGTTACGAATGGCTATAATATTACATTTCCTTATTTTAGGGGAGTATAAGCAGCAACTTAAAGCTGTGCTGAAGTATTTATCAACATAAAATTTTTGATTTAAAAAACCTAGATCCATCAATGCCCAATGAAAGTTTGTAAACAAAACCCCTCTCCCCAACTGTGAACTTTCTTTATTCTTAGAGGAAGAACTCATGTGGTGTTTTAAGTAGAGGCTGATGTTACTCGAACTCATACCAGTGACTATGGGCAAGTCTCTCACTCATCCTTGAGGAGTATCCCCATTTAAAGGAGGAATCTCTGTGCACATGCCAAGAAAGGCGTGCTAGAATTCCTTATGGTTAAGAAGAGAGACTGAGCTTTTATTTGATACAGGAACTGACCGTCAGTCAGATGTCTCCAGGCCAGCTGTGTCAGTTCAACAGCTTTAGATAAGTTATCAGTACTATCACTTGTTGGTTACTTTGTCAGGAGCTTTACTAGGTCTACCATATCTTCACCTCACCATAAGCATGTTTAACTTTGTGATTATCAACTCTGGATGGTTTCAACATTATTCAATACCTTCTCCATTCACCACTGGTAGCTTTGCAAATAGGGTATTGTTCAAGTTGTTTTATGCCCACTCCAGCCATAGCATCCAGCTACAGTCCCTTCCACTTGAAACAGTCTATTCTATTCTGAATTTCTTACAAAATCAGATGTACAGAGAAATGAAAATTCCATACAAAGCTGTGTCACAATGATGATGATGATGAAGACGATGATGATAAAAAAATTATTTGACTGTTTATTTTCTTTTTTTTTCTCCAAACAGCAGTTAATGGCCATGATCCACAGGTCTACAAGTATCCATGAAATGAAGTTTGCATGAACCTTTTAAGGGAAGAAGTTGTTAAATATTTATGATACTGAATTACACATACAACACAGAATATTGGTGACATCAATCCTTGTATGCATTAAAATTTCAGGCCATTTATTTTACATTAGCAACCAGCTTTATGAGGCTTTCAGAGGAATGCCTGAATGGAGTACATTTCAGAAAACATGCCTCAGGGTTAAAAACGATTAGATCACCTCTTTGTATTCCACATCAAAGGCAAAAGGTTGACCTAGAGTGTTCATTTAATTTTTTTCATAACATTTCAAAGTTGCCTGTTGATTTATTTCTGAATTAAACACAGGTAGTAATAGAGGTTTAATTCTGCAATCCAAATCAAAACAAGTTTTGATAGTGTTCTTAAAATACATTCATAAATTACAAATCAGCTGTACCAAGTATTTTCCCTGTCCACAAAGAAGTAACGTCAGTTACAAACCACAAAAGTGGAGAGACTCCTTCTTCACACACAAGTAAGAAATCTTATTACTCTCAGTGAGAACACTTATCTGAATAGTCACTCCCATTCATAAAGAAGGAAGCCTCAGACATCACTCCAGATTTCATTAAGGTCTTCTGTAAATATAGCCCTTGACTGAAGCTTCACACATCATCTAATGTCAAAACACAGCATTCCCAAGTTTGGTGACGTGCTTTCACCTTGCATTAGATGACCTATCTGGGACTAGTCCTATCTTCCAACTCTTAGTCCAGCAATTTAGTGTTCAATCCCCTAGGACAAAAGAAAGCAAAACCAAACCACAACTCACTCTGTCCTCTCCCCTCCCCCCACACTGCCTCTCTCTCTCTCTTTCATTCCACCCCCTTTATCAGAACACTACATAGCAAAACCAAACCTGACAATTTTTTCTATTACAGCTCTTATATGAGAAGCTGTTCAGCACTGCTCTGAACAAATTTTGTCTTTGTGCAGTAAAGGGTCTCTTTACGGCTTATATATCCTGACTGAAGGCAGAAAGCCCTGCAGAGTTGAAGGAGGCATTGCATATTATAAATCACAAAACATGAAATACTTGCTTCTGGTCACAACTAGGATGGCTTCAGGCCAGACGCACAGAAACCCTGTCAGGAAAAATTGAAAGAATCAATTGTATCTTTTGTAAAAATCTAGGGAAAGATTAATCCTAAACCCAAACCAGATTTTGTTTGTTTGTTTGTTTGTTTGTTTTGTTTAAGACACAGTCCGCAAATCAGAATGCAATGGCTGTTTAACAGAAAGGAAAAAGCTAAAATTAAGCTTACAAGATGATGATTATAAGGAAATTAGGGAACCTATGTCTACTTGTGACATTCCAGTTCTCTGAATCAATTAGAAACTTCCAAGAAATCTCAGCCAAGGATTTCACACTTCTAATATTTAAATAGGTCTTTATATGAGAGATCAAGTGTAATGAAAGTCCTGAAAGGAAGACAGCAGCTTGAAACCAAATGATCAAAGACTTTGTTAGCAAATAGGATTAAATATGGTGAAATATGTTTCCCAGCCTTGGCATCCAGCCGAGAGCCTCACTGGTGTCTGATAAGCAGGGGAAAACCTTGTACACAGACATTGCTATCTCCCCAGTAAAGTCATATTTGTAAGTGGAGGACATTGATAGAGATTACAAAAAAAAATATTCTGGGGGAAGATGGAGTGGATTAGACTGAAAACACAGCACAGGCTTTGAAAACAAAAAATCCACTCCTGTATTTACATCTTGCAAATACCACTGATGGATGTGGAAGTAAACATAGGCAATAAATTCTCATTCTTAGGACACATTTCAAGATACCACTTTAATTATTTCTATCAGTCCTGTTGTCCATTGATCTCCCATTTCTGCCTCCCTCAGCATATGAATGATACTTTCCATTTTTCCAGCAGTTTTACAAAGCAGGGCTTTTTGTGCACCCAATCTGCAGGTGCAGCGAAGGCCTTGGCAAGGGGAAAAACAATTATGACTTTCAAAAGCAGCTACATTCTGTTGCAGTGCAAAAACCCTGAAATCCACCTCCCAGTTATGGCAAGTTCCCACAGCCCCATGCAGCCCCACTGGTTTGTGTATTCCCCTCCTAGTTTTATGTATAAACCTATGTNGGGGAGGCTCCCTTGGGTGAGGAAGCTGCGTCCTCGTTGGCTTTTGTGTGCCACGCCTGCTCTGGCGAGGATGCAGCAGTAGAACTCCGAGCTTCTTTTACCTGGGCTCGTGCGCCCCCAAGCAGCCAACCTGGCAGACTGCTGAGGGCGTTCCAGTGGCCGGCCAGTGGAGCCACAACATTCTATTGTTCATTCTCATATCTCAACAGGGACAGTTAACGATGTGTCCAGAGAGTGGTAGCATGCAGCCAATGAACCATGATTCTTTTGTTTGCTAAAATGTAGAAATAGTGTGAAGTTGTAAGAATCGGTGCTCTAGCTTTGTAGATTTACCATATAAAACCTATCTTTATACAAATATGAAATAAAAACTCCCCTCAGTTATGTGTGTGAGACTGGCTGACTCCATACCAGGTGACGAATCCCACTTTTCCGGGCGACAATAGCTCTTCAAGGTCTTGAGTAAAGTGTAAGTTCTCATGAAAATTAAGTTAACTGCAGTTCAAGCATCTGACAACCAACCCGATAAGTCTTATTGTTGCTAGTAGAGATGATTTTACTATATATTATGTAACTTGTAAACTTCTTCTCTCTCCATGTATTTGCTTCGTAATTCAAGTAAGCCTTTTCAGAGGTCTTAAATAAAAGAAGCCTCAAATAGTGCAATATACTGAAACCAGAATACAGTTACTAACCTGTAGTTCATCTTCAGCTCAATTCTATGGAGCTGACTTCATTTTCTTGAAGAACTCTACGTTTTCTTGTTTGCATTTAAAAAAATGCACAGATTAATTTTTTACATACTAAATACTATTAAGTCTGTGCTGAATCTTAGGCATTAGTGTTGTTTGTCTCACACTTTCACTTCTGTTGTAGCCCACATCAATTTTTGACAGCCTAGTAGCTCAAATAAAAGGGTACTGTGTGTAGAATATAGTGTATTTTTATTCTCCTTAATCTATAGATTTACATTACGGGTTTATTCTTGCCACAGGTGGAGTTGATCTTGATCTCGCTCAGTGTTCCTTTTCTTGTGTATATCCTTCTTTGAGAAATGGTTCTAAAGAGTAGGGGATGTATAAAAACAGAGCAGTTGGGGTACCTCACCATGCCTTTCGAACAGCATTGTCAACATGCCTACAAATGTACAGAGAAAAGAGACATAGGAAAAAATGAAAGGCTAATTTATTTAACTCTCAGTTAACAATCAAAACCTGCATAAAAAGATAGTGGCATCATTTGCTCTGATATAATGCCTAAGTGTTGATTTCATCTTAAAATGTGATTTATTACAAGTATAATATTTTAAGCATTTTTCCAACTGCAGTATTTAATACATCTCGGTTTAATGTTCTGTCTAAAACATATGAATTCCTAAGAAGTTTCTTCTGTAGTCCTTATTCCCATAAACCTCCAATTGAAAATAATGAAAATATAGTCACACAGACTGAAAATCTGCAACACTTTGGACCTATCTCACAGTTGCTGGGAGTCAGCGTTCACTGAATTCAGTTAGTGCTAACTCAAGTGTGTAAAGCCCAATTATGCAAATACTACCTGAATGGGCTGTCTGCAATGTACGATTTATTCTTTGGATTTGATCCTTTAAGAACCCAAGTGCCTTTTACATGATGCCTGCATGTGGGGAATTACAAATTCTTCTCTTGTAGAACTCAGATAGTTAATAGTAAATCAAATAATAAACATACAAAAGTTTTTTCTTCTTTTACCCACAGATATTTTGAAAGTGTAGAAGCTCTCTTGGTTTTTTCTTCATTTCATAGAAAGAGAATCATTAAACATATATATAAACATATCTTTCTGTCCAGTGACTTTTATTTATTCTAAATAGCAGGGTATCATATCAATCTTGGGGAAAAAATATTACTATTATGAAACAATGTAACTGCACATACTGCATGTCAAATAAAAATCTAACGTTTCCATCTCAGATCAAAATTTACCTTACCCTGAATCACAGTTTCTAACCAATCTTGTAAAACTATGTGCTTAGTGGTTATCATTATGCTACACTATTCAAGCCTAAATGAATATTTTAGAAGTTATTTTTTGTTTTTCTCTAATATAATAGTGTCAGAGGACTGCTTTATTTACATGTCACTCTTCTTTTTCTTAAACTAGAAGAAAATTTAAAAATTACATCCTCATGTATTTTTATTCAGTGATTTCATATCAAACTTTGTAGTAAAAGGGAACTTGTGAGAGAAGGAATATGAAAAATATAAATCTATTTACGGTTATTAATATAAAGAGAAACCTTTAGAATCACTGCACATAAAGGAAAAAAGGCTTACAAAACAAACATACCAAAAAAGAAGAGTAAACAAGAGACAACCCCTCACATAACTTAGAGTTTCTCAAGTTCTACAGATATTTAATGTTAACATAAAATAATAAAAGTTAATAAAAATTTTAAAATGCAATTGTGTCAGAAAAGTACAGATTTTAGCTTTGTTGTGTTTTAAGGCCAGCTGGCAACTAAGCCACTAGCTCATTTCCGTCCTTCTTCCCTGAGAGAATGGTGAGGAGAATCAAAGAAGAAACTTGTAAGTTAAGAGCATTTTAATAATTGAAACAAAGTTGAATCAATGTCATTTATACAACCCAAAGAAAAAACAGAGATGCACAATACAATTGCTCACCACTTGCTGACCAAGGCCAATTCCCATCCTCGAACCCTGACCAAAGCCCTCCCCACTCTGCGTAAATAAGTAACTGCCATTGTAAGTATTATTTAATAAATAAATAAAAATCTGGTAAACTCCCCCAGTTTATATGCTGGGCATGACATTCTCTAATGTGGAATATCCTTCTGGACAACTCAGGTCACCTCTTCCAGCCTTGCTCCCTCACTTGCCCCATTTTTTCTGTACCTTCTCATGGCAAAGCAGGAGAGACTGAAAAAGTCCTTGACTTAGAATAAACACTACTTAGGAACAACTGAAACATCAGTGTGTTATCAATA
>VWZW01007544.1:275174-288056 GCA_013397115.1 Edolisoma coerulescens
TGTGTGTTTTTTAAATAATTAGGTTTTTTCCTCCCTTTTCACATTCCTCCGAGGAATATTTCTTTCCCGAACCTGGTGGGGGAGGGGCAGTTGTAACCGGCCTTCTATCAGAGGATATTTTCCTCCAAATTTGTCTCAAACCCTGACGAAACCAAAGTGAATAAATGGACAAAACATAGGAACTCACTAAGCATTTTAGCCTTAGTCAGATGCTGAAAACCAGGTCTAAGTTTGTCCCACCTTAGATTTTTCTGTAAAACACCAAAGTGCTTGTAGTTGCTACTGAGTTGCATATTTTATTGTATTGAAAAACATTTCTACTTTAATTCGAATTGCCTTATGTGTTTTTTTTCCTAGTAATACTGGGACAAGACTGAAAGAAGCAGTGTCAGTGTTTCAAATGGAACATATTTCTCTATATACTCTTCACAGAATATAAGGTTCAAATTCTATACCCTTATGAGGATCCCCTCCCAGTGCCACAACTCTTTAGTCGGCTACACTTTGCTCTTTGACTTCCGATTTAGGCTGGCTTTTCTGTAGTACACTGGGTGAGGGGCATAAACATCTCAAAGGTATATGAAGCCCCATTTCCTTCCAAAATAGTTTATAAGGTGTAGCTGAGGTGTCAACATGATATGCAAGCCTTGAATGGCAGCAGCAGTGTGACATCATGATGAGGCACCAGCAGGTCCATAAAAAGTGTGCTGTCCTAAAATGCTGACAAGAGGCCTGCACAGAGCTTTACTCTCAGCAAAGCAGATTCACAACAGTTAATGCAGTGAAAAGAATATACATCTCAGCCATTCAGAAAATTACTGAGATATGCTTTTTTCAGTCCCTCCTTCTTTAAAGCTCACCTCAGAATATTTAGACCTTCATTTTACTTGCAAACTGGATCATTTGAGCCATTTTTGTTTGCACATCTATGTAAAGGACAATAAAGTTTTTCTCAGTCATCATATGTCAGATAGGATGAGGGTAAAACACTCGTAACTGGACAAACTTGTACGAATAACCTGACCTGTATTTTCTGCAATGTGGAAGCTGCAAGTCAGCTGTGTGCCAGTGACAGACTAAGGGACGTGAACGCAGCACACACAGAACGAATGAATCCTGCTCAATTTTTTTAAGTTCTTAGGAAAAGCAAAAATCATAAATTGAAAAGCAGTTTTTTGTTATTTCAGATGCTTGTGTCTGGTATAACTATCAGTGTGTAAATCATCGCATACAGATGAACTGTGGGGTGAGAAATCAGTGTTACTTCATTTAATCCAAATAATGGAATATTACATTGTAGAACTCTGAAATAATTGTGGATGAGAAGAACAGAGACAATAACTTGGTTTTCAAATTCTGGCCATCAGGGAAACTTACGTTATGTGGAATGAAAGAAATGCTGTGTGAAGGAAATTATTAAGCATTAGAACCTCACATATTAAAGTCTCTCTGCTGCAACATAAAAGATATGGTATTAAGTAAGCCCCATATAGTGTAATTGAATGTGTTCAAAGAAAAGGTAAAAATACTGATAAAAGACTGGAGTGGGAATAAAGACAGAATGTAAAGACTTTCTGTAAAATTGAATTGTATGAAAGAATTTTAACTTTAAAAGACGAGAAAAATGAGAAAAATGAATTGTAAAATAGAGATATGTATTAAAAATCAGACTAAAGCACTCCTGGAAGGAATACATGACAGTCAATTATTACACATTGTAGTCACTCAAAGATGGGAGAAATTCAATTAACACTTAATCTTATTAAGAAGGTTTAAAATCAGGTTTTGTTTCTTTTTGTATTAAAGAGTTTTCATGGAATTCTACAGGAGAAGATTTAATAAATACTCTCTGCATGGATATTAGAGGATTTTACTGGTTGCTAAGCTACTGCAAAACCTTTTTTAAAATTATTCAGTGGGTAAGTATTTGCTGGAATAATGTGCAATGCAATATTACATTTGCTATGAATGCACAGACATGGAAAGTATTTATGAAGTCTGTGCAAGACTGTTCAAATTTTTGAGCCTAAGAACATTAATTTGTTCAGGCTACACATGGGAGAAGGGTTCCAGCAAATCATACTTCTCAAGAGTAAAGGAGATTGCTGGCCTTAAGCAAATTAATGTAACAGATGAAACATTCAGAATTGATTTTCATCTCACAAGTCTGTTCTCAAGTCTTTTTTTCAATCTGTGGCAAGCAGGGTGGGGAAATGACCTAGTGGAATGGTGTACAACTGATAGTAAAAGTGAGCTATCATCCTTTAATCAGCTCACTACACATGTAACAACACTTCTATTAAGGCCTATTGCAGTTGAGTTGTGAAAAGTAACAAATGCTTTAGACGAAAATATTAACAAAAAGAACCCCAACATCTAACAAGTTAAAACCCTCAGTTAGTGCTTCTGCTGTCTGGTAGGTTTATAGTTTCTTCAAACAAATTAGCAAAGGCAGGTCAATTATTTATGTACATTTCTTATACTTCCAGTGAAAACTAGGAGACCATTTTCAGTAAGTCTTTTTCTCATCACCAACCTGAATTTTATTATATTTTTAAAATTTTGACTCCTCGTTATCAAAGTGTCTGGGCACTTCTTAAAATCCATACATCCTCAGAATATGAGAAGGAATACTGTTGTCATCACTTATTGTAGCACAAAAAAGTACTTACCAAGTTAGTTGGGACTAGGTTTGGATTCTTGGTGGTGGTTCATATTTTTTTATAGGAATACAAGTCAGATATAAAAGGAAATGTTTCCTCTTAAACTTTTTTAATTTCCTTTTTTTGCTTTTTTTTTCCCCCCTCCCTCCCTCCCTCATCTCCTGCCCCCATCTCACCTCACCCAGTCCCTCCATAGATATCCATAGATAGTTTTAAAAACAGGTGGATGCATATAAATTTGTTGATGTCTATTAGAGAACTGCACAGTCCTCAGCACTTTTCTGCTGCTGGACTAAGATGTCTCTTAGTCTGTGTCTCTGCAGATCAGGCATTTACTGCAGGATGTGACCTGAGAGCATCAGGATCGAGGTACAGTGTGTGGCTCTCTGCTGGAAGCATATCTGGAGAGAGGCCAGATACCGAGTTTCTCCATCAATCCTGCTTCAGTGTGACTGTAAGAAGGAAAGTAATGCCATCCCATTTTCCTCCTTGTTCACATGTACGTATGCATGAGTGGGCAGCTCTCTGATTTTCAACAACGAACTAAACTTTAAGCTATGTTCTCCTGATCTCAGGGAATCAGGAGCGTAAAGAGACACTTCTAAACCTGTCAAAATCCCAGGATTTACTTCAAGTTATTCTACATTTTCATGAAAAAGAAGTAAGACATTCCTGTTGTTATTGTTGTTCTGAATGTATATGATGCAATTTCCCATTTCTTGTTTTGCAGCACAAGTTCTGAAAACACTCTTTTCTTATGAAACATATATTTTATTGCCCTTGTAATTTTATAGCTCCTCAGTGCAACATTTTACAAGAACAGAAAATGTCTGAGACCAAGAAAAACAAAAGTGGAATTTTTGAAAGAAAAAATTACATCCACAGCTTTTGCAAACTTTGAGACCCAAGTGTCTGCACCTTTCTAAACTTTCCAAGGGTTTATTTGGTTCAATTATACACATTTATTTGCTGTACTTTCTAAATCACTGTTGCTTTTGAATCTTATTTTATGTCTGTTCAGGATAAGCTGAAGCATTCCTTTTCTGTGCTCAATAAACAATGTGTTTTACAGCATTAGTAAATCAAAGTTACTGATTCCTTCAAATCAAAGTTGCATAAATGTTTGAATTCACAATGCCTTAATACATTATCAAGTTTTCAGATTAGACCATAAATAAGTGTAAATTCTTAAGACTGTTCTTGCGCAAACCCGTTGGTACTGTGTGATTACATTCAGACTTAGTGTAGGTAATTGTGTGTGGGAGTCTGCTCTAATTTCTAGTAAATTTATATACAAGAACAAAGGCAACCTTTCCTGTCATACCAGGTGCAGAGGGATACATTAAAACTAACAAAGCAGAAAGGGGACTCAAATTGAAGCAGTTTTTAAAATGACAGCTTAATGAAAGCAGTGTGAAAATACTATCAGTTGGATGGAAAACATCTGTCCTCAACTATTCCTGAATGATGAAATGTTATGAGATTCTTAAAGAATTTTTTACCAGTCTATGTCTGTATCAACAGTAGTTCAGGCATGAACTATCTCCTTTAATATCACAACAGTGACATTCCACCAAGCCTTTCAGATGATCTGTAGATCCTGTAGTGGTCCTTCTGCACTAAAGGAATCCTTCAGAAGTGTTGCATGCCATCATTCATGGATGCATAAATAAGTTAAAACTTGCATTTTTGTTTTATATGAAAATCTGGGAGTGTAAAATAACTATAGAGACTTATGATGTAATGTAGTAATGTTATTCAGGAGATATGAAAATGAGAACCTTAATAAATGGCATTACATAAATCTTCTACATTACCTATCATTTTACCTGAATCCATAAATAATAACTATAAACTGTGATGAAAGTCATCCTTACAGATTTCCTCAATTTGCTGATGCTTATTTAATGGTTTCAAGCAATGTTTCTAATTGATAATTTTCCCTTTCTGCCCAGTATTTTGTACTCCACTTTGCATTTTCAGAGCAGTATGACACATCCAAAGTGTGCCCTCATTGTAACACAAAACCATCCTTGACTGACACCAGCAGCAAGTTCGTCACTACTTCATGTTCATTTTTTACAGTATGATATAAATAGTGTCTTACTGGCAGCATCATTTGAAAATTATTTGCAATTCTAGCTGAGCCATTCATGCTGCTGGGGTCAAGGGTATGCCATTACTTCAAGTTTAAAATCCTCTGATACAACTCAACAGTGAAAATTTGCTTCAGGCAGATGGCACAGAGGTTCTCAGATTTTATTTTTTTCTCCAGAATAGGAAACTAATTGGTCATTTGTTTTGTGTTCCAAAAGGGAAAGAAAAAAAAACAAGGAAGAAATTTGGAACAATTTGAAAGAAACTCCGATAAGTACTCTTAAAAATGTATCTGGGCAGGTGATTAGCCCATGATTTATAGACAAAGCACTGGGGAGAGGGTACCAATTAAATGAGAACAGACACTGGGGACGTTTTTCTGCAAAACTGCTTGAATCTCAATACTTATTAGATAATTTATTATGTACCACAGCTTATATATTTCCATATACATGTTTCTAAATTTACTTCGCTGGAATTCGTGTTAATCAGAGCAGTGCTTTGAGAAGAGCTGGCAAGTGAATTTTAGCCCTGATAAAGCCATTGCTGGCAGGTTGCTCTCTCTGTTTCTGTGGGTGGGTTTTTTTGTTTGTTTCTGGTTTTATTTTGTTGCTGTTTTTGTTTAGGTTTTGTTTGTTTGGGGGTTTTTGTTGTTGTTGTCTGGGGGGGTTGTTTTTTTTTTTTAACTTTTTTTCTTTCTGACCTGTTTGTCTTGTCTGCCTTATTCCCTGTATACCCTCTCCCTATCCCTGTCTTGCAGGAGCAGCAGTAACAAGGAGTTGTTTGGGTGCTTGGCCACCAGCTGAGGTCAGACCATCATGCTTACAGTCAGATAGATACACATGTGGCTTTGCTTGACTAGTAAAATACACACTTATACCTAAAAATCTGAATATTTATGTAAAATCTTAGCAAGCAGTTTAAACCTCACTGTTAAGGTCTGTTATGAGTCCTGGTGTGCTTGTTGTTTTGTCAAAGAAAAGTTCTGGTTCAAAGAAGTATAGGCTCCTCTTTTAAATTTGATGTAGTTTTTATATTCTCCCAGCCAAATGGCAAATTGTAAGATCCACTGAGAGCATTTCTGAAGCCATAAAATTTGTTATCTCTGCACTTCATTTTCAACCCATTGAGGAAATACGAATGTTTACAACTGAGGTGTGATTTCAAGCCCTAGTATTAAAAATACTGTGTGAAATCTTGAGGTCACTGAAATCAGTGATCAGCTGCTTTCACAAAGGCATAAATTTTATGTCTGAAGCTTTACAGAGATTTTCTATTTTCTTTTTATTAAAGAATGACAAAAATGTTGCAAAGTGTCCAAGGAAGATATGTCACAGTTTCAGTTCAGTTACAGGTTAGTTTAAGAGCTAGTGCTAATACTGCTGCTACTAGTGGGGCAAAACTTTCACCATATACAAGTGAAACTACTGAGAAATGCAGAAAAACATTAAACAAACTAGAACATTTCCTTACATAACTGATATATAGAAAACATACACAGAAACTATCACATGGGTTTGGGATAATCAATTGTTATGATGGAGGACGAGCATAGTTCAAAAGAAATAAGTGAAAAAATGTTTCTTCAAAGTCAGATATAAAGAAATGAAGGGAGAAAAGTACACAGGTGAATATTATGCACAAATACACACACGCAACTGAAACATAAAAACATAGTAAATCCCTAATGAACATTTCTTGGAAGGCATAGTTATTAGCTTATGTTTGTAGAAAAATCTTTCTCTTTTACGTTAGTAGTAAACTACATCCACAATGGAAAGAAGGAAAAAAACACACACACACACAAAAAAAGAAGAAAGAAACATTTTTGATTTGAAGAAAGCCCTATAAATATGTTGCACATTGTTACACCCTGGACACTTAATGTATGGGCTAAACCAAGGTTCTTTTGCTTTGGGTAGACACAAAGGAGAAATACCGACAGATTTTCCCAAGAGCTGAACATCACACAAAAGTTTTCGGGCAAAAATGTAGAAAATTAAGGAAACTTTGACAAATGAGTAAATACAACAGCAAATTCAATATAAAACACTTATTATAACATTACTTACCATTACCATCTACTTGGCCCATTCAACTTAGAAGCCCCTAAACTTGTAAAATACTAAGTTACCAAAAAATGTTCAATGAAAAAGAGAATTAGGAGAAGAGAGAGAAAGACAGAAAAGGTACAGAAAAACACACATATGGCTTCCAGCTCCTAGGGTTCCAGCATGAGTTAGAAACTCCAGGAGAAGGCAGCGTCTAGGTGAATGGCCACTTCATAGTCAATCCCTTTTAAACCCTTGGCCCTTCATGGGCCTGTCCCTCAGGTGGGACTTCTGGTCACTTGGCCAGTCAGGAGCTGCCCCTGCTGTGTGACTGATTGATTGGTTGACTGACAGCTCTCCTAGGCTGGGGGGTCTGGGGACAGGGCACTGTCTCGCCAGAAGCAAGGCCTGACCGGCCCCCAGCTACGCACACACAGGCACTGGCCTGAGACACCAAACTTGTCCAGTCTGACACGCATTCAGCACTCTGGAACAATCCTCCGCTGCTGCTCATCAAGATGAAAATAAATGCACAGTTGCAATATCCTTTCTTCTTGTACCACAGGCATTGTAGCTATCTATCAATCAAATCAATTTAAACTTCATAATGAAAATATAAGTGGGTTTTTTTTATAAGAGGGATGCTGGTGCGAAGTTGTGCCTTTAAAGCTGAATTTAACCCTATATTAGGAGACAGTCCTGGGATTTATCCACTGTTCAGTAAAAGACTGAAATTATCTTTTACATACACATCTTCCTGTATGCTCCCTGATTGATTGCAAGTGGGTAGCATGGTTCTGCTGAAAGGTTATATTTGTTGTAATACCTTTTGTCAGAAATCTACATTTATAAATGTAATAGTTTAGGGCACTGTGCTGTGTGTTTGGAGAGAGTGGTGCAGCTTGCACCATGTTAGAGGGCTCTTGCACTATCAATGCGCGTTTCTGGGAACTGACTAAAACAAGACTGTTGTACCTTGCAGGAGTAGGGTGAGTCCTAGATCAGTCAATGATCTAATGCATAAATGGGAGGATCAGCATGGGTCTTTAATTAAGAAGCTGTCTGAGATGCTAGCTACTGCCCTAGGTATCTGGTAATGTGCTGACGCCTACAGCAATTGCCTAGGAACAGGAGGAAAAAACCAAAGGCTTAAGCAAAGTCACAGATCTGCAAGAAGATATCAGAATTTGAAGTTCCTAAAATGTAGGAACAAAGTTTGTAAGCAAAGTTCTCAGACTAAAAATAAGAAAGCTGAGTTACTAAGGAAGTGTGCCTTTTAAGTCTTTGCTAAAGATTGAACCTTAGCAGTTGAGCAAGTTTGCATACAGTGTACAATCCATAAAAAGATAATTATATTAAGAAGAGTAAATAAAGGGAAAAAATTCATATTTAAGCTGATCAGAAAGATAGTAGAAATCTCTCCTTAGCAGAGAACTTCAAGACATGCCTAATCCCCACAGAGTGGAAGAAAAAACAAATCTGACTATCATTTCAAGTGCTAGAGGCACTTTTCTGAAGGTTGGATGAAATATCTTTGCAAACCACTGGGTATAAGGATGTGCCATACTTTATCTAAACCTTTGGTTGTTTCAAACTTTCTAGCCTCCAGGCAATGGCAAATCCTTCTGTAACAACTTATGCAGGGTGAAACTGAGATAATACTCAAGAGAGCAGCTTACACCAGATAATGGTTTACATGTCATAATTACAAGGCAATTTCCTGCCAATTTAAGCACACCTATGATGTCTAGCTAGAATGGGAAATGGTCATAGCAATAGTAACTTCTTGCAGTATTACATGTACAGTCACTCTGCCTTAATTTTCTTAAGCACACTAAGCAGCCCTTAGCTGTGTTTGGCTTCTGGGCATCTCTGGGTAGGCTGACCTCTTTACATTTAAATAAGCTAGTTTGCTTAAAAATAGGATGCTGCTTTTATTCCAAGTGCAGCTAGCTCCTGCATCTGATAATAAATGTCATAAAAATTTCAGCAAATCCAAATACTTACATGGACATGATTTCTACTAAGATGCCATTAGCACATTAAAAAAGACATGTTAAAAAAAATACTGTTTTGACTGAATCTTAATTATCTTTTTCACTCTGTAAAGAACTTACCTTGAAAATCAATATTCAGTACTCCTTTGTCAAACAGGCATGCTTAGTATGGCTGAAAAAATGGTGGAGGAAAGGAGGAAAATAATCTGTGAAAGGGAAAGATCACTACCTGATTTGAAGGTGTGAATCAGTTTTTGACCATTGCCTTTGCTGGTAGCTAAATTTGGAGTGACCAGCCACTGATAGAAAGGAATGACAAAGGAACCAGGGGGGAAAAAAAAAAGGCAAAACGAACACCTGTAACAAAATCTATAGTGTATTTTAAGTAGCAACAATGTCCTCCTCTTTAAAAGTTATTTAAATTCTATCAGGAAACCAGCCCTTTGATGAAAGGCACATGGTTCAAATGGAACAACAGCTATAAATTAATATTTTCTTTAAAGCACTCAGAATCCCTTTGTTTCTGAAGAAAATACAGCTCATTTTCATCAAAATATTGAGAGACTTGAAACCTGCTGTAGTCTTAGCAGAACTAACATCAATTTCAAAAAATGTTGACTTCATGCCACATCTCAGTTGGATGGAACCTTTCCTCTTTCTGTTAGCAGTGCTTGCATGCTGACATCCTTTTCAAAGGCCGTGGTAAACCTCGGTGTGAGGCTTAAACAGGAGCTCTCCAGCTGCAAACTGATGGTAGTGGTAGATGGGATACAGGGCTTTTTGCTACGGCAACACTGTGTCCCCTGAGCTAACCATTTTGCCGTTTGGTCTCCCATATTTATAAAAGTTGTCTAAAGTTGTCTTTGACTGCAGGCTTGGCAGGCTTAGATGTGTAGGAGAGGTAAAGCTTCCTCAGGGCTCTGGGCACTTGTACTGTGTGCTCTGAACAGCATCACTCTGCTCCAGGTCACTTCAGAGCCTTGTAAAGGCACAGTTCCCCAAATCTGCCCTCCCCACTGTATGCTTAGCTGCAGTTTACAAAGGTTAAGAGGGCTGCTGAAGTAATTGATCTGATTCTGCTTCTTTTACAATACCAGTGAAAATCCAACTGATTTTATTGGAAGGAAAATAACAGTTGTAATAAAGACAGATGAGAGGAAAAGTGGCATGTTAGGGAACCTCATCCTTTCACCAGCTTATGTAGAATTATTTCTGATGGGAAAAGCATAGGTGGCTACCCTAAACAAAAATATAAGCTTAGTTTTATTTGCATCTGGGTCTGCTGGAAGAATCTGGATGTGTGAATAAAACTGCATGTGGTGTTTTATGTCTTTATTTAAGTTTGGCTATAGAAATTCTGTAATCTTAATGATCACATCATACCAAGATGAGATATCAATGTCTCATGCAGTTTGCGCTTGTAATGAGTTGCCCAGAGGGTCTTTGCCTGTGGTAATTGCATACCATCATTTTACAGTCGAAACCATGTGTTTGAGAATGAATACTTGAGATCTCCAGAATGTTTACTGAAAGAACAGAGGTAATTGTAGAATCAATATCTCCTTTAAAACTAACTGCTCTGTTGCTTAATATTTTATACAGAGAAATAGTTATGCTGCATAAGAAACCTGAGAAGGACATCCATATTGTAAATTTAATGAATCAACCAAAATACCTTGTATTGTCTGAAAATGACGTGAAGGATTTAGGAGAGTCTTTGAGCTAGTGAGGCTGGTGTATAGTATTTCAAGCTGAAAATAAAGAGAACAATAGCATTTTTTGAACCTTCTTCAGGGATCAATAGCTGTTTGGAAGAGATGAGATCCACCTGATCATGTAGGACAAATCTATCTTTGTTAACAGCCTGGTATGGTTTGTAAGACACCTGGTAGGAAGAGATTTAAATTAGGAATAACTGGGGAGGGAGAGATTTCTCAGCAAGTAAAGAAGCTGTGTGTGGAGTTGGCAAGCCAAACGCCAGCAGTGATGGGAGCAGAACTGGACACAGTAATTAACAAAACAGGAGTGAAATGCAATCTGTTTGAGAACAGGCACAAAAAGAAGGAAGTGTCTGAAAAACAGCCTTGTTGGGAGAGCTCTCAAGCCTGTATTCAGTAGTCAGCACTACTGGGTGCCTCTCTGTGGTGGTTTGACCCTGGTTAGATGTCAAGTGCCCACCAAAGCCGCCCTGTCACTCCCTTCCTCACCTGGACAGAGGGAGACAAATATAACAAATGGTTGCAATAAGGGCAGGGATGGATAGATCACTCATCAACTACCCCGATGGGCAGAACAGATTTAACTTGTGCTATTAATTTTTTGACAACCAAATGAGAATAAAATAATAATGAATGCAAAAAATCTTAAAACACCTTCTCCCCATCCCTCTCTTCATCCTAGACTTAACTTTACTCCCAAATTTTCTGCCTCCTTCCCCTAAGCAGTGCAGGGGGACAGGAATGGGAGCTGTGGTCAGTTCATCACGTGTTGTCTCTGACACCTGTAAAGAAAGAACTTTGCAATCTTCNCAGAGGGAGACAAATATAACAAATGGTTGCAATAAGGGCAGGGATGGATAGATCACTCATCAACTACCCCGATGGGCAGAACAGATTTAACTTGTGCTATTAATTTTTTGACAACCAAATGAGAATAAAATAATAATGAATGCAAAAAATCTTAAAACACCTTCTCCCCATCCCTCTCTTCATCCTAGACTTAACTTTACTCCCAAATTTTCTGCCTCCTTCCCCTAAGCAGTGCAGGGGGACAGGAATGGGAGCTGTGGTCAGTTCATCACGTGTTGTCTCTGACACCTGTAAAGAAAGAACTTTGCAATCTTCTGCTCCAGCCTGGAGTTCTTCCCACAGAAGACAGTCCTTTGCAAACTGCTCCAATGTTAGTCCTTCCCATGGGCCACAGGAGACAGTCTTCCACATATTTTCCAGAATGAGTCTTTCCTGTGGGCTGCAGTTCTTCATGAACTGTTCCAGCATGGTTCCATTCCACAGAGTGCAGTCCTTTATAAACAGATTACTCCCTTGCTATGGATCACAAATCCTGACAGCAAACTTACTCCAGTGAGGGCTCCTCTCTCTGCAGGGTCAGAGGTCCTGACAGAAGCCTGCTCCAACATGGGCTTTCCACAAAGTCACAGAATCTTTTGAGCGTTCACCTGCTCTGGCATTAAGTTCTCTACAACTGGCAGGTGGATTTCTGTATCCGTGGGGGACCCCATGATCTGCAGGGGCACAGCTGCCTCACCATGGGCTGCACCACAGGCTGCAGGGGAATCTGACCTCCAGTGTCTGCAGCACCTCCAGCCCCTCCTTCTGCACTGACCTGGCTGTCTGCAGAATTGTTCCTCACATTCTCATTGTTCTCTCCCATCTGCTGTTGAGCAGTAATTTCTCCCCTTCTTAGCTCTGTTATCCCAGACCGCTAGAATCATTGCTGACAGGCCCAGCCTTGGCCAAAACCAGTGAATCTATCTTAGAGACAGCTAGGAGCCTAGCCAGGACACAAAGGAAGTTTCTAGCACCTTCTCATAGAAGCCACCCCAGTAACCGCCTGGCTACCAAAACCTTGCCACACACCCCTAAATACAATCTGTGAAATGCCTCTAGTGCATGCTGAATGAAAAAAAAAACAAACAAAACATAACATAAACAAAAAACCAAACAAACCAGAAGGAGTTAGAAGTCTGTGTGCTGCCATAATGCTGCGTCAGTGGATCAGGGAAATGTGGTAAGAGAGCTCCCAAGAAAGGAGTGCTGTAATGGTTGGATACAGGCTCCTTAGTAAGAACAGAGTGGGACGGTGAAAAGAATGGTTTTCCCTTTATGTGAGAGAGCAGCAGGATTGCACAGAGTTCTGTCCAGGGAAAGGTAAGGAGCCAGTTGGGTGCTTGTGGATGAAGGTCAGCAGGTGGACCAGCATGGTTGCTGCTGCGGTGGGTTATCTGCTACAGGTCTCTTGAGCAGGAAGAAATAGTAGCTGAGGCCTTCTTCAGATGGCTGGAAGAAACGTCACATTTACAGGCCCTGGTCATTATGGGAGACTTCAACCACCCTG
>VWZW01007544.1:288672-312565 GCA_013397115.1 Edolisoma coerulescens
GTGGGCTGCAGTTCTTCATGAACTGTTCCAGCATGGTTCCATTCCACAGAGTGCAGTCCTTTATAAACAGATTACTCCCTTGCTATGGATCACAAATCCTGACAGCAAACTTACTCCAGTGAGGGCTCCTCTCTCTGCAGGGTCAGAGGTCCTGACAGAAGCCTGCTCCAACATGGGCTTTCCACAAAGTCACAGAATCTTTTGAGCGTTCACCTGCTCTGGCATTAAGTTCTCTACAACTGGCAGGTGGATTTCTGTATCCGTGGGGGACCCCATGATCTGCAGGGGCACAGCTGCCTCACCATGGGCTGCACCACAGGCTGCAGGGGAATCTGACCTCCAGTGTCTGCAGCACCTCCAGCCCCTCCTTCTGCACTGACCTGGCTGTCTGCAGAATTGTTCCTCACATTCTCATTGTTCTCTCCCATCTGCTGTTGAGCAGTAATTTCTCCCCTTCTTAGCTCTGTTATCCCAGACCGCTAGAATCATTGCTGACAGGCCCAGCCTTGGCCAAAACCAGTGAATCTATCTTAGAGACAGCTAGGAGCCTAGCCAGGACACAAAGGAAGTTTCTAGCACCTTCTCATAGAAGCCACCCCAGTAACCGCCTGGCTACCAAAACCTTGCCACACACCCCTAAATACAATCTGTGAAATGCCTCTAGTGCATGCTGAATGAAAAAAAAAACAAACAAAACATAACATAAACAAAAAACCAAACAAACCAGAAGGAGTTAGAAGTCTGTGTGCTGCCATAATGCTGCGTCAGTGGATCAGGGAAATGTGGTAAGAGAGCTCCCAAGAAAGGAGTGCTGTAATGGTTGGATACAGGCTCCTTAGTAAGAACAGAGTGGGACGGTGAAAAGAATGGTTTTCCCTTTATGTGAGAGAGCAGCAGGATTGCACAGAGTTCTGTCCAGGGAAAGGTAAGGAGCCAGTTGGGTGCTTGTGGATGAAGGTCAGCAGGTGGACCAGCATGGTTGCTGCTGCGGTGGGTTATCTGCTACAGGTCTCTTGAGCAGGAAGAAATAGTAGCTGAGGCCTTCTTCAGATGGCTGGAAGAAACGTCACATTTACAGGCCCTGGTCATTATGGGAGACTTCAACCACCCTGATATCTTTTGGAGGGACAAAACAAAAGGGTTCAAGCAGTCTTAGAAATTTTCTAGAGCATTTGGATGATGGGTGATTGAGGAGCCAAGAAAGCAGCATGTTCTGCCGGTCCTGCTACTTATGAGCAAGGAAGAACTGGTCATGGATGTGAAAGTCGGGGGGCAGCCTTGGCTACTGTGGCTATAAGGTTGTGGGTTCATGATCCTACAAAAAGGGTGAAGGGCAAATAGCAGGACCACAGCACTGGGTTTCAGGAGAGTAGACTTTGGTCTCTTTGGGGATCTGCTTACCCCATAATGTATTAAAAGTTATTACAGCATTTCAGATTTTTTGACATAGCAATGTAAATATTAGTTTTTTCTTTTTATGTATGTGTCTATTAGTAACTCATAATTCTATGGTAGGAGAATGTTTCTGGATGTTTGAGGTAAATACTGATTTTGTAAGCAGTTTTGTCTTCATTTATACTTTAAAGTAGTCAGAGACTGCACTGATATGAATAAATATCAGGATATTCAAATGAATATATCTGTAATTCTCCACCCCAGCAGTCCCAATTAAAGCAGGAGACTGAATATCTTTGTAGTGTTTGTGTTACATTGCTTTAAAACCCTTCCTTAAAACCTTTTTTTGGGAGCAGTGCCTACAAAGACGTGACATGACTAAAGCAGTCATATGTTGTGTCTACTGCTTATCACAATGATCAGTATAGGCTAATTGTTTCCTCAAATTCCTCTGTGCATTGTCTTCATCTATTGCTTCCATGTGCTTGTATTGTAGGCTCTTCCAAGCAGGAAAAGTTTTCATAATGGTCAGTTCTTTCTTTCTCTTATTTCTGTTCTGTGTTTGCGTGGAAGATCCTTGCCTTTGGATAATTCTAAGGATAGCCTTGTCTAGATACAGTGACAATACAAGTACTAGTGTTAATGCTTTTGCTGTTATTCTTGTTTATACATCTGAGAAGCTCATCTGTTTGCATAAACATAACTCTATTTTTTGGCCTGAAACTGCTCTCCCTAAAAATCTATGACCTGCCAGGAATACAACTTTTAATATTTGGCATCTTACACTCTCCTTCACTGCTGGGCAGAATCCAAAACCAAAGTACTGTCTCTTTGAATTCATTTTGTTACAGCTGGGCAAGTTTTTTGTGTAACTCACTAGTTCACTTCACTTTTCACTCTCATGTTAAGAAAAAAATCTCTAACTACCCAAAACTTTATTCTGAATTTAGAATTAATTGACGTGACTGTTCAAGAAAAATAAGTGCAACCTGGCCTAGACAGAATTAAAATCTGTGTCACTAAGGTAGGTGTTTCACTGCCTGAGAGTGACAATGGACTTAAAGTTGCAGAACAGCCTGCATCAGCTTCCTGTAGTTTATGTTCTTTGTTCCTTTCTTTTCCTCTCAAGAAACATAATCTAGTCATAAAATCTAAAATATGTTCAGTAGTCTCTAATCAGGCAACAGAAAATATGATCTATGGCACTGTGGTTTTGCAGATCAGACACTGTCTTTCCACTATGCCATGAAACTGAATTACAGGTCCTGAGCATCCCACAGAAACTCCATCTTGGCCCTTTTCCAGATGAAAGAAAACAGCTGGCTAGAGGAGTGAGGAAATATATTAAAATTAAAATAAACTCTGGATTTAAATGCTTACACAAACAATACATGAGAGAATTTAATCTTCACTGAAAATTTTAGGACAAACTTCCTATTTGATTCTCATCCTGTTTCCTCTACTTTATTTTTTAATGGTCTTTTGAATCAATGAAACCCTACTTTGTGTCCTGTAGTCCCTTCCTATGATATAGCATACACCTTTGTGTCAGTAGTGACTTCGGACTGCTCTCTGAAAACATAACAATGGATGTGAGTGTTAGAATGAACAGGTTTTGTTTATCTCAATCCAGGGATGTATTCTGATAGCAGATCAGCTAAACTGGGCAGCCTGTCTTTCCTTAGAGGAAACACTCCTGTTTTCATAAAAAAAAAATTTCAAATGAGGCTATTTTTTGTTTTTAATGTTTGACATTGGAAAAATTATGGATCTTTTCCAGAAATAAAAGAGAAAAAAGAAACAATACAAACAAAAAAAAATCCCTAAATTATATTTAAAGGAAACCTAAAATTCTTTTAAAAATTAGTACCCTTACTCAACAACCTAAGTGAGCTTGCATTAATTAAAAAATTTGTATGTCTTACTTGTTAAATGTAATAGAGTAACTGCTTGATTTCATCTTGTTCCATGTCTTTTCTCATTATTATAATGGATGCCATTGAATATCCAATTCTATACTAATCTAATTTGTATCAGGCTTAATATGATTCAGAATTATGGATTATGGTTATATTTGGTTTCTCATTAGTTTTTAACAATCAAAATGTGCAAAAGGATGGCTATTATAGTATAAATATATTTAGTTGCTTTCTCTTTTTTGTGAAGAAAGGTGATCATAGAATCATAATATCATTGAATATACTGATTTGGAAGGGATCCGTCAGGATCGATGAGTCCAGCTCCTGGCCTGGAACAGCACAGCCCCAAGAATCATGCCATGTGTCAGAAAGCATTGTCCAAACCCTCTTACTGAACTCAGACTGGCTTGGTGCTGTGACCACTTCCCTGGAGAGCCTGTTCCAGTGTCCAAACACCCTCTGCGTGAAGAACCTTTCCTTGATATTCAGCCTAAACCTCCTCTGACACACCTTCAGGCCATTCCCTTAGGTCCTGTCACTGATCACCACAGAGATCAGTGTCTGCCCTACCTCTTCCCCTCACAAGGAAGCTGTAGACTGCAATGAAGTCTCCCCTCTCTCTCTTCTCCAGGCTGAGCAGACCAAGTGACCTCAGCCTCTCCTTATATGGCTTCTCCTCCACACCCTTCATCATCCTCATGGCCCTTCTTTGGATGATCTTTAAAAGCTTTATATCTCTTTTATGTTGTGGTGCCCAAAACTGCCCCCAGGACTCGAGATGAGGCCACCCCAGTGCAGAGCAGAGCGGGACAATCCCCTCCCTTGCCCAGCTGGCAATGCTGTGTGTGGAGTCCCCCAGCACAGGGTTGGCCCCCTGGCTGCCAGGGCACTGCTGACTCAAATTCAACTTGCCAGGGACTGGGATGCCCGGGTCTGTTTCCGTGGTGCTGCTCTCCAGCCTCTCACTCCCCAGTCTGTCTGTACATCCAGGGTTGCCCCATCCCAGGTGCAGAATCTGGCAGTTGCCCGTCTTAATCTTCATACACCTGCTGATTCCCCATCTCTCTAATTTGTCAAGGTCTCTCTGCAGGGCCTCCCTGTCCTCCAGCAAGTCTTCTCTCCAGGTCATTAATAAAGATGCAGAAGAGCACAGGGCCCTGTGGATGGAGCCCTGTGGAACCCCACTAGTGACAGGTCACCAGTCAGATGTCACTTCACTCACGATAACCCTTTGTGTCCAACCTGTGAGTCAGTTGCTCAGCCATCGTGTAACACTATTATACAGCTGTGGGCTGGACATTTTTTCCAGAAGGATCCTGGGAGAGACAGTCTGGAAGGCTTTGCCAAGATCCAGAAACATTACATCAGCTGGCTTCCCTTGATCAACTAGGGTTTACTAGTGGTTTACCCCGCTGTAGGAGGAAATCAGGTTTGATAAGCAGGACGTTTTCCCTCATGAAGCTGTGCTGGCTGTGACTTATGACTGTGTTGTCCTCCAGGCGTTTTTCAATAGCTCCCAGAATAATCTTTTCCATGGTTTTACTGGAAGCAGAAGTGAGATTGTGTCCTGGTTTTCGCCAGGACAGGGTTAATTTTTTTGCATTACCTGGGAGGGGGTGTAACTGAGCAGGTGTGGCCAGGACAAGATGTTATTCTGTACCACCTAATGTCATGGGGAGGCAGAGGTAGAGGGACTCTCTGACCTTGGAGAAGAAGGGTGTGCTTTCCTGTTGTAAAAAAACCGAATGTAGTGGAGGGGGAAAGCTGTCTGTCACTATTCATTGTCTCAGGGCCTGCAGTGAGCATTTATGCATGTGAATCACTCTCTCTTTTGTATGCTTTTGGTATTGTTGCTGTTACTGTTCGTTTTCTTATCTCATTGCTGTTTCTAGTAGTCTTATTATCTCAAACCATGATCTTCACCTTTTGTGCTGCTGATTGTCAACTCTGTCCTGCTGCAGCAGGAAGAAGAAGGGGAAGGGGAATGGGAAGGAGAAGGGGGAGTGAGAGAGTGATGTGTGGTTTAGGAGTCTCAGTGGGGGCACTGAACTGGGCAGTACCATTCCTAAACCACAACAGACTGACAGGCCTGTAGTTTTCAGGGTCCTCCTTGCCCTTCTCAAAAATCGGGACAATGTTCACCAGCTTCCAGTTAGCTGGGACCTCTCCAGATTCCCAAGACTGCTCAAAAGTCATTGAGAAATGCAATGACACCAGCCATCTATTTGAGGATGTTCAGATGAATCCCATCAGGCCCCATGGATTTGTAGAGACTTGGCTGTAACAGCAGATCCCGCGCAAGTTCAAGGTCCACAGGGAGTTGATCATTCTCGCAGTCATGGTCCTCCAGTTCAGGGCACTAAGACCCCCTTGGTCCATAATCAGTGTTGAAGACAGAGGCTAAAAATATACTGAACATCTCTGCCTTGTCCATGTCCCTGTTTGGGATGTGACCATCCTCATCCCGTAACAGGCCTGTGTTATTTCTACACTGCCTTTTGACGTTGATGTTTTTAAAACTCTTTTTCGTATCCGTGGAAAAGATTTCACACCACACTTTCACCTAGGTGAAAGAGATTAAGAAAGTTCCTTTTTTACATGTCATGTCATTACACTAATATGTACTGCACTCTCAGCCCTTTTCTACTTAACAAAGTGAGGCCCTTTAAGGATTCTTTTCTAATAATAATATGCTTTATACAATTCAAATAAAATGAGACATCAAAATGTCTCCAGAAGGACCATAATTTTCTAGAACAATTTTTCCAGAGCACAGGATGACAGAATTATTTTTTTCCCTTCAGTATGTGAAACAACTTGGATACCTTGAGGTATGCTTAAACTTTAAAGCTTGATATTATGGAAGGTATTTTCTTTTCGTTAAATGAGTCAGTTCATGACTTCCTCAAAATGCCAGCAACCCTGATAAAGGGCTAAGTTGTTCTAATCAGGTAATTGTTAAAGTAATATCTTAGCTGTTTTCTTTAAATCAGTTTCATTACTCAGATCTGTGATCTATGAAGTCTGTACCAGCTACTAAAGAACAATTCATCTTAAATTAAAATGATGATTTTCTTTGGCAAGATAATACAATGTTCCTTGTAATGCAATGAATTATGTGGGTATACTTGTCAGTATAAATTTTCTGGCAACAGTAATAAACCATTCTATCATTCATTTTTTTGCTGGAGAAAATTTTTTTTCCTATTCATACAGATGCATCATTTCCATTACTCCTTAAGAAGGACTTGGCAGTACTTCAAACTGAGTGTTATTAGAAAGCATTCTATTACTGCTCAGTAAATACATTACTTTCTTTTCCATTATGCTTACAAATCTCCAAAGAAGGACTTGCTTTTATTACCCTGGTCTTCTCTGGCACAGGAGCAGCCTACTTCAGAATCTGTCCATCCACAAAAATAAGTGGCTTTTCATGGAAACACCTCTCACATACCAACGACATTGCAGTGGCAGTGCTCACAGAATTTTTTTCACCATTCAGTCCTAGAACTCCTCAATATGGTCAAAGTAGCACAGATATATAACTATATTTCTAATGTGATATTAGTCAAATTGCTGTAAATGTAAAAATGTAAAATGTAAAAATAGTTTATATTGTACAAATAAATATGCCCTGTTGTCTGACTGTAGTCTCTTCTCAGTTGTGAATAGACAACAAAGCCTCCAGACAAATTATTCAGTGTTCAGTTTTCAGAGATTTTGCTTATAATATAAACTGCATGGTTGAGAAGTAGTTAAGAGTTTATGGTTCCAAATGCAGTCTGTAGGGGACCCACAGCCTGCACAAAACAGCAGGAGTTTCCTTCAATGACACAGACAGGGGGGAGGGGAAGGAAGAGAGAATATACGTGGAAAGGACAGACACTGTGGAGGAATGGAAATTTGCAATGACAAGGACCTGAAGGAGAAAGGTACCAATGAAAGGCAGCAAATCAGAATGACAGAGGAGCTCATGTGTTTCTACTGGATATCATTTAACACATAATCTTTATATACTTTCTCATATTGTCGTGCTTTAGTCCCAGCCAGCAACTAAGTACCAGGCAGTTGCTCAGTGACTCCCCTCCAACTCTCTTGGTGAAGTGGGAAGGAGATTGAAAAACATGAATAAAACTCATAAGAAATAAGAATAGTTTGATAATTGAAAGTAGACAAAATAAATAGAAGATAATTGTGATAATAACAGTGATAACAAAATAATAATAAAAATAACAACTGTAATGAAAAGGAGAAAGACAGATGAACAAAACCCTGAGAAATGCACAATACAGTTGCTCACCCCCCACTGACCATTGCCCAGCAAGTCTCTGAGCAGGACTTGTCCTCTCCCTACCAGCTGCTATGGTTTACCATATAAAGCAGTTTATATGCTGGTCATGATATTTTATGGTGTTGGAATATCCCTTTGGCTCATTCAGGTCACCTGTCCTGGCCGTGATTCCTCCCAGCTTCTTGTGCAGCCCCTCACTGGCAGAGCATGAGACACTGACAAGCCCCTGACTCAGGGAAAACACTGCTTAGCAAAAGCCAAAACATCAGTGTGTTCTCAACGTGATTCTCACACTGAGTACAAAGCACAGCACTGGACGAGCTATTGGGAAGAAAACCAACTCCATCACAGCTGAAACCAGGACATATATAAGAGGGGGTTTTCTACTTTAATGTAAAGTGCAGTTTTGACTGCTGTTTTTATTTCTAACTGTATTGGGTTTGCTAAGTAGTTGCAAAGCTACAAAAAGAGTAAGGAAGTATCTCATCTTCACTGTGTATGACTCTTTGATCCTAGACAGATCCAGCACTGCAGACAGGGAAGGATAGGAGTTAATTTCCAATTACACCTGTCTGTGGTGTCAGCAACCTTCTCCTGTTCTTTCCTGATATCTGTCATAGCTCCTATTCCTGGCATCTCTTCGTAGGTGTCCTGTTCCTTGGTCTTTATCCTTGCCTTCTAAGTAAATCTTTCTTAACTGTGATGTGCTTCAAAGCAGAAATGTTTCTTCAAACTTTGCTATGTATATTGATTCTGCCTTCGGGACCACAATTCACTCCAGTTATATCTCCTTAGAATAATTTGTTCACCAGAAGTTGATAATAAACAAGGCATTGAGATCAATATCAATTAGCATCCATTAATAAATGAACAACAGATCAACAAGCTTTGTAATGTAAACAGAAATGGAGAATACATTGAGGACTTCAGGAAGAGTAGAAAAATTAGGAGAAAAAGTAATAGTGATTGTATAATTTTTTTCTCTTTCCCTCACCCCTCTAATTATTGCCTATTTTGTAGTGTGTCATTAATAGTTGTGTCCCTGTTTTGTTACCTCATTTATGCAGAACCTTACTAAAAAGGAACTGCAGGAAGGACTGGTGCTCAGACCATACCAATTCTATTGTATTAAGATAACCTATAAAATACAACAATTCAGTTGTATTAAGATAACATATCTCACAGTGCTGCAGCTCCTGTAGATATTTTAGATTATAATTTTTTCAGAGTTTGAAAGCAATTCTCCTTCATAAAATACACTGGACTTTGTGCTTGTTTCTGTGTTAGGAAAATGTTTGGTATATTTGAGATTCACTAAAGAATAAAAATAATCACAAGTATTTTGCTCTCCTAGTATGTTTTTGCTGGGTCATACCATAAGACCTTAAAGAGAATGGACTTCTCCTAGTCCAGTAAAAAGAAAATTTCCATTGGTTATATGAGAAAGGCAGGTAACTCTTTATCACCACTGAAGTGATTTGGCTGAAAATACCTGCCTTAAGACCAAAGAAATCCTAGTTGCTCTTGGAGACAACATAAAAGATACCTCTTTAATTCCTGTTAAAGGGAAAAATTCAAAAAGGTTTATTTGGGAATACTAGCTAGACTTCATAAATCTTAAGTGCACTTCCTTATGGAATGTATTAACTATCAGAGACAGGGGGAAATGTTTAGGATGTGAAGCTCCAGGGATTCCTAGTGTCACTGCAGTAAATCAATGCCATTGAGAACTGACACTGATATAATCACATATAACTTGTTATTTCAAGTACTGTGCCAATTACCTGTGTTGTGTCTTATGATTAAGTTTTAAAAGCAAATATGATTCTTCAGATCGTGGGTTGAAAATTGAGAATTTAGGAGTATGGGAAGCAGGAAGGTGCTGAAGAACAGAGTAATTTTTTACTGTGTATTACTGCAATCTGTTTTTTGAGAAAGTTTTATCTTGCATGTTTCTCAGTTAAAGAACAAGATGGATTAAAAAACATAGAAGAATGAGACTGACAAACAAATAAAAGGCTGCAGGATTCAGATAAGAAATGCATGAAAGTATAACACAACATAATTGCATATCAGAATAAATCTAAACCAAGAAATAGTGTATATTTAAATTCTTTCAAATTTAGCTGTGTCAACAATTATGAAAGAAAAAACCAAAAAAACCCCAACAAAGTGAATGTCATTTAAGCAAACCAGAACAATGCAGAACAAATAAACATTCACATCAAGCAGAGCATCTGAAAACATGGTCTCTCTAGTTTTCTTTTATTTTCTCTGTATTCCAAAAGTAAAAAGTTAGTTATAATAATAACAACTAATAAATTTCTAGCTGCTAGTCAAATGAAAAATCAGAGTAAATACTGCCAAGCCCCTAATGGCCATATTTTGTATTGCTTTATATGCCACAGAAAAACATAATAAAATACATATGTAATTATATCAGGAGTGAACGTGCTAGCTGAGCTAAAATTCATTCAATCAAGACTCATGAGAGGTGCTTATCCTCTATAGATTTTCAAGTACAGTATAAGTAAAATTTTTTAAATTTCTTTTATTTGTTTTCTTCTAGTTAATTGAGGTTTGTACTCATGGCAAAAAATAGTCCAAATCATAGATACTTATCACTCAATCAGCTTTCATTCTTATTATTGTTGATGAAAAAAAGTATTTTCTAAAGTGAAAACAGAAATCTTTTACTGCTTTCTGTATGGATTCTAATTGTTTTAGGATGAGATGAACACAGTCCAGAACATTATCTGCATGAACTGAGTACAACAAAGGAAACAAAAGAGACGATTCCCAAACTCCTGAAGAGTGGTCTACATCAGCATCTATCCTCAAAGAGTTTAGGAGGGTTTCAATGACACTGCATCATATACCTGCTGGTCATGTTAGCATAGGGTTAAAATGTTTTAGAATTGTAGTAGCTTAGATAGGCTCTGAATAAGCATTGCTTCTGTTAAATCTTGTGACTCTGCACCTGTGTGTGTGCACCTATAGCACAGGTAGTACTGTTACACTGTGTTATAGGTATGCAATGATTATTTAGAAACCATGGGGATGATTGTGAGAGGGGGACTTGTAGGGGCTTGCAGTGTATGCCTGAATGATTACAATGAACCTGAAACTCATGCTCGATCGCTCACAATAATGCAACGGGTAGTTAATGACTGACATATGATTCTATAGTGACTGTATAAGGTAGACTATAAAATGTGTTCACTTCAAACTCATGTCAGAATCAGATTTGGGTTTGTACCCCAATTCCTAGAGCTCTGCAATAAAATCACCTGCATATAATCATTCTGTGATTATGTGTTTCTATGCTAACAGTCACAGGAAGTGGTTTCTCTATTACCTACCGTTAGGATTAAAAATTATAAAATGGAATTAAAGATGACAACTCCTAGAAAAAACATATAAAGATTAGTTCCCTACTTCTGCTGGTTTTTCTTTTAAATCTATAATGTCAGAGAATGGCCCAATTATACTTTTCTGGTTTTATCCAGTTAGAATCATAGAATGATTTGGGTTGGAATGGACCTTAAAGATCATCTGGTTCCAACCCCACTGCCATGGGCAGGGACGTCTTCCACTAGATCAAGATGCTCAGAGTTCCATCCAGCTTGGCCTTGAAAACTTCCAGGGTTGGGACTTCCATAACTTCTCTGGACAATCTGTTCCAGTGTCTCACCACTCTCATGGTAAGGAATCTCTTCCTAATATCTAATCTAAACCTACCCCCATTTCAGTTTGAAGCCATTCCCCCTTGTCATGTCACTCCATGCCCTCGCAAATAGTCCCTCTCATCTTTCTTGTGAGCATCCTCCAGATACTGGAAGGTCACAATTATGTTGCCCCTAATCCTTCTCTTCTTCAGTCTGAAGAATCCAAATTCTCTCAGCCTTTCCTCATAGCAGAGGTGCTTCATCCCTCTGATCATCTTGGTGCCTCCTCTGGACTCGGTCTCCAACAGCTCCTTGTCCTTAGTGTGCTGGGACCCCAGAGCTGGAGGCAGCTCTGCAGGTAGGGTCTCCTCCCTCCCCTGCTGCCCACAGGGCTTTGGATGCAGACCCACTTGGCTTCCTGGGCTGGGAGTGCCCATGGCCGGCTCACGTCCAGCCTCTCATCCCCAGAACCCCCAAGTCCTTCTGGGCAGGGCTGCTCTTGACCTGTTCATCCCCAATCTGGGTTGGCACTGGGGGTTGCCCTGATCCAGGTGCAGTACCAGAACCTGGCCTTGTTAAATCTTGTGAGATTCCCTTGGGCCACTTCTCAAGCTTGTCCAGGTCCCTCTGGGATGGCATCCTCAGGAATGTCAACTGCATCACTCCTCTTGGTGTCATCTGAGAACTTGCTGAGGGTGCACTTTATCTCTTAATCTGTGTCATTGATGAAGATATTTAACAACACTGGTCCCTGAGGGACACCACTTGTCCCTGATGGCCATCAGGACTCTGAGCCATAGACCACCACTCTTTGGATGAGATCATCCAACCCCTTTCTTATCCATCTAACAGTCCACTTATCAAATCTGTATCTGTCCAATTTACAGAGAAGGATTTTGTGGGGAACTGTGTCAAAGACCTTACAGAAGTCCAGATAAATGACATCTGTAGCCCCTCCCTTGTCAACAGATGGAGTGACCCTGTCATAGAAGGCAACCAGGTTGCTGAGGCAGGACTTGCCCTCAGTGAAGCCGTACTGGCTGTCTGGAATCACCTCCTTGTCCACTGTATGCCTTAGCAGAGTTTCTAGGAGCTTCTGTTTGTGATCTTCCCACGCACAGAGGCTGGCAGATCAGAGTTCCCAGGATTCTTCTTTCTACCCTTTTAAATGATGGGTGCAAATGTTTCTCTTTTCCGGTCACCTGGGACTTCACCTGACTTCCAAGACTTTTCAAATACCATGGAGAGCGGCTTGGGAACTACAACAGCCAATTTCCTCAGGACTCTGGGATGCATCCCATCGGGTCCCACAGACTCCTGTGAGGAAAGTAAGAAAGATATTTGCACACTGAAAGTTTCTTTGCCACCCAACTGTAGCAGTAATATCATTACGTATTGTTAATTGTAATAAGCAAAAGCAGGTTGAAAAGAAAACCTAACAAAAAGCCCCAATACTGAATCATTGAATCACAGAATTGTTTAGGTTTGAAAATGCCTTTAAGATTGAGCCCAACAATTAATCCAGCACTGTCAAGATTACCACTAAACCATGTTTCTCAGAGCCACATCTGCATGGCTTTGAAATACTCCTGGAAATGGTGAGCCAACCATACAACAGTCTGTTTGTGCTTGACAACCCTTTCCATGAAGAACACAATCTGAAATAATTTCCTCTTGTTCCATCACTTGTTACCTTGGAGAAGAGACCGACCCCCAGCTGGCTACAACCTCCTCTCAGACAGTTGTGGAGAGTGACAAGGTTTCCCCTGAGCCTCCTTTGTTCCAGGCTAAACACCCCCACGTTGTTCAGCTGCTCCTCATCAGTGTTGTGCTCCAGACCATTCCAGAACCTTCTCCATTGCCCTTCCCTGGACTCTTTCCAGCATCTCAATGCCCTTTGTGTCATGGGAGGCCCAAAACTGAACATAGAATTCCAGGTTTGGCCTCACCAGTGCTGAGTACAAGGGATGGTCATCACCGTGGTTCTGCTGGATACAGTACTTCTGCTTCAAGCCACAATGCCTTTGAGCTTCTTGGCAACCTGGGCATACTGTTGGCTCATGTCCAGGCAGCTGCTGACCAGCACCCCCAGGTCCTTTTCTGTGAAGTGGTTTTCCAGGGATCCTGGAGAGAGGCCGAGGCATTGTCAGTGATAAGTGCTTTTTACTGCACCACTGCCCACCAGGGTGATCATTTTATTGCATTAATTTCCTGCCCTGCGATGTTGCATTCCCATGCATAGGGATGTATTGGAAATAGCAAACATGCAGTGGTAAAGGACTACAGGGAGGTGAAAAAGCCTAATGTAGTGCAGTTTCATACACACCGCCCATTGGGAGGATCTGCTATGCTTCCCTAAACTGTGCTTCATAGAATCACATTGTTGAAAGTAGACCTCATGCAATGTTGTTTATTCCCAACACCCTGCTCAAGCAGGGTCAGCAAGAGCAGGTTTGCCAGGGCTGTGTCTAGTTACATTTTGAATAGCTCCAAGAACTGAGATTCTAAAACCTCTCTGGGGAACTTGCATCAGAATTTAATCAATGCTTGCAACAGAAACAAAACCAGCAGATTTCTTGTCTTCAAATGGAATTTCATGTTATCTTTGTGCTTATTGCCTCTTGTCTTGTCAGCGAGAAAAGCCTTATGCCATCTTCTTTATTCTCTCTCTTTGGGTATTAATAAGATCGCCTGCCAAGCCTTCTTTTATCCAAAAGGTCCCATCTCCCTCAGGCTTTCCTCATGAGACATAATCCTGTTCATTAGTCAGCTTCATAGCCCTCCTCCGCTGAGTAGAGAGGAAAGATTACCTCCCTCACACTGCTGGTGATGCTCTGAGAGCACACTACTGGCCGCCTTCACCATGACAACACTTCACTGGCTCATGGTCAACTTTTTACCTGCCAAGACAGCCTGCCAGTGCTTTCTTAGCAGCCCTGCAAAGAACAGGTCAGCCCGTGGTGTTTTCTGGTGCCTGGCATTGCTCATCCCCAGGTGCAAGGCTTTTCACTTCCCCTTGTTGAATTTTATGAGCTTTCTGTTAGCCCCTTTCTCCAGCCCTTCCTGGTCCCTCTGAATCACAGCACAAACACCTTGTCTACCAACCAGACCTCCCTGTTTTGTGTTGTTTGTCTTTCAAACATACTAGTTGGTATGGACTGTGCCAAGAAATAGACTAATAGTGAAACAATATGAATGAACAGATGCTAATGGCTTTAATTCATTCTTCAGCCATCCCTGCCTAATGTATGACATAAGTGTCATCTAAGCCAGGAAGACAATGATTTATTTTTCCTTGTTAAGAAATAGTCACAGTATTTAGTCTATATGCTGTTAAAGCAGAAGTACATATACCTGGGTGTATCAATATTTTTCTTTTACTAATCAAAAAAACACTGAGGGTACTTTCCTCCACCCCCTCAACATCTCCAATTCTATTTTGTCTTGTTGCTAGAACACTAACATACATTTAAGCTGTCTGTTAAACAGCCAGTATCCAACATGTCTGACACCAGAAATCCCAAACAACCCCCAGTGATTTTAGGAAAACCAATTGGGAAATAGCACTGATTTGTAACAGTAGCCCAGCTAAAAAGGGGATGTAGAACAAATACTTGCAAATGAAGCATGACAGTGAAAGATGGATCAGAAGCAAATGCAAAATCAACCTAGAGATAACGGTGACAGAATTATTCAAATTACCTCTTTCTTATGACTTTAAACTTATGAGCCTAAATAACTGATGTACACAGTTGCTTGACATCCATATAGATATTTTTCCAAATTAAGGGGATACTTCTATGTCAAATTATCTAAATTGGGCCTAGAATTATTTGCATCAGCAAATGAGATATCTTAAAATGGCCAGACTAAAACACACTCTACAAATTTTATGTCAAAATCAATATCTGGCACTGCAGTTTTTTGGTCTGTGATATATACAAAGCTTCAAGGAGTTCGCAAAATTTGATTTCCTCTGACAGCTGAGTACTTCTGTATGCACAATGAAGATGAATATAAAATTTAAACATCCCCACAAAATTAAAGAATAGACACAAAATTAAACACTAGGAGGAAAGCCTGCTTTTGGCTGACATTAGTAATAGACCATAAGCATTCCAATAAGTCAGGAAATTAGTTTGTGTGACATTTTAAGTTCATTAAGTTGGATTTCTCCACCTGTGTGAGTTCAAAAGCCGGGAAGGCACTGATTTATATTTCCCTATTAAGAAATAGTCACAGCATATAGTCTAGCTGATTTTCCATTGTACAGATAAATAGGAAAAAATATCTAATATGACAGGTTAAGGGAAAAAGGAAGATTACACTGAAGTGCAAGACTGGAGAGCACATGAGAAATGACTAGCCAAAGCCTTTGAAGCAAATTATATGAAACAATCTGCAAAGGATAGTGTCATTCTTTGTAGAAGTAAGCCTGATTCTGATTCATAAAACATGGTTCAGATTTATGTTACAATTATTTGATTAAGTTCAATTTATTTACAATAAAGCGAGGAAGATCAGAATCCCAATGATGTAATAAAAATTCTTTGTCCTATACTTTGACCAGAGACTGGTAATATACACATGCCATGAAGCTGTGCCAGTTGGATGTGTTGAAAACAGTTATTTATGCTGCACAGTTGTGGAAATCTGATTCATATTCTGAGCAAGATTCTGATACAATAAAGCTTTTTCTTTACGGTTAATATTGAACCAGTGGTCTTAAGCACTCACATATACATAAAACTTTGCAGAACAAATGCATAATGATAAAATCAATGCTTTGTTAAAGTATGTTAAAATCAGAAGACACTTGTAATAGTTGAAAGGCTGAAATTTCATCAGAAGAATGTAAGGTGAACCCTATCTTTTCTTTTATGAAATTTAAATGGCAGACTATGAAAGATTTGTGCAGCTTTTAAAAGAAACTTTGTATGAGAGTTTTCTGCATAAATTAGTACTACCAGCACAAGGGAAACTACAGGTGATATTTTAGAAAGTGATTTGGATGAAGCTGTCAAACACAGGGCTATAGAGTGTCAAAGAAAGTATTGAAAATCTACCCTGCCCAAAATGTAACCCCAAAAGCAGTTGAATTCTTCACTATGATAAATAAACCTCAGAATGTATAGGATTTTATAAATACATAGAAAAGTATAAAATGTAGCCCAGACACCTTAACTGGACAAGCAGAAAGAAACATATCAAAACTAAATGAATACTAACAATGAAAGGGAGAGGAAAACCATGGTGAGAAAAGAAAGAGAAAAATATTGTAAATAATATTCAAAATGTGTTTTTGCTTTGTTTTAAGAAGAGTTCATGCTTTCTGACAAAAATAAGATTATACATATTGCATTGTTTTGTTTGACTTGAAGCACGGTGTTGTAGAAAGGACTGCCCTTGTCTTGTGACAGTGCAGCAGCCATTCTGAGTGCTGCTAAGTGACAAGCACTCTGCATGCTCTGCCTCTGACATGGTGCTCTTCTTCTACATCACCCAGGCAAAAGTTGGAAATCCATAAATATTTCTGAACCAACTGTCCATTGATGTTTTCCCTTTTCTCCACTTTTGATTTGTTCACAGCTGTATTGTAAAATTCTAGAGAGCATCATTAGAAATTTTTAACAGTTTCCCAAATAATAATTCAAGATCTTGCAGTCTTGTAACAAAATTTTCAGTTTGTAGTATTGTTACCTATTTGGGGTCCTCAAGAGCTAATTTATGTGCTGTGATTTTGCTCCAAGAAAAACATTTAAAATACTTCAGCACACAAAGAATTCCACTGTGACCACAGAGTTTGAATTTGGAGTTGTGATTGCCTCTAACGAATACACCGAGTGTTGAGAGGAGTATTAAGTAATCAAATATTTTTTAAACTCAGTAAAGAAAGACCACATGTAGGTTTGTATTTGCTCTTTAATTTGCAGTTTTAAATAATCTTAGCAATAGTACTGCTTTGGGGATAGTCTAAAGATTGTTGCATAAAGATAGACTGGAGTAAATATATATTTTATTAAATAGCCTAGTTATATGGAGAAACACAGGTAAGCTTTCAGGTCATTACACTAGTTATTTTTCCAGAAAACATGGGTGCTGTTGTAGCCATTCTGAAAGTGACATTTCTTTTGAATCTTAGCTATTCTTCACAGAGATATTTTCCTTCATTTGTTCATGTCCAGTAAACACACAGTAGATTTCAGATACATTAGTTCTTTGAACCAGCTGGGAAATATTTTGTCAGATCTTTTATAACTTTTTAATTTTAAGGAAAGTCTCTCCAGAAGGCTTGTATTTCTGGCACAGAGTAGGAAAAAAAACTACAGCACTTTAATTCTTTTAATAAGTTGCTGGAGGTCAATCAGCTTTTTCTTTGCAGTCTGAATTTAAAGTGTGTGTGACACATACCTGCCAAGAATAAATAGGCATAATTGCCAGGGCTACTTCTCCCTAAGCAGAATCTTTTCATGTGAAGATATTGGGGCTATACCACAATATGCCTTTCTTTCTACTATGAAAGCACATGATCTCATGTTCTCTGTCCCTACTTAAAATGTGCATTTGTCCTTAAATGCTTTCACGATCAGGGATAGATTGTCCTTCCTAGTGTGACACCTGCATACACAGTTAAGGGTGATGCAATAAGGACACCTGGAAAAATCTTCAAACACTTGTATGGGAGGTTAGTACCATGCTACCCTACATCACTGTAGATGAATTGGCTGGATTCCTTTATCAATTGGACCATGCACTGGAAGTATTTAAAGGATGTGTAGATGCAGGACTCAGGGACATGGTTAGTGGTGCACTTGGCAATGCAGGGTTAATGGTTGTACTTGATGATTTTAGAGGTCTTTTCCAAAGTAAATGATTATATGATTCTATGATTTTGTTCTACAGTTTAGAAGTCATCAGAAACCATTGAAAGCAGCAGGCCTTACAGCTTTTGTATGTTTAGTAATTGCAGTGATTTAGACCCCACTGTGCTTCTGTGGCCTTGTGATACCAAGTTCTTGAACAGAGAGCAAGAGGACAAAACCTCATCTTTTTTTACTTAGTGACTTAATTGTTCTGCTTTCCCTCTTTTGTCTGGCTGAACTCAATTCAAAGATGCAGAGGTGAACAGCCAAGTGAAAATGGAGAGCATTCATCTAGGCCAAAATAAAACTCTATGCAATTCAGTTTCAAAGGACATCCGTCAGCAGCCATTAAAATTCTAATATCCGAGTCTTAGACAAAATTTAAAGAAAGGAGCAAATGACCAAACATTAATCAGGTCTCTTGACAAAGGTTAAAGGAATAGAAAGTGGTGATAACTTATCCTTGCTGCAGTTTTCATACAATCACCTTATAGCCTACCAAGGTTACTGAGTTGTATGTCATCCTTAAGTGCATGGGTAGGGACTGAACCTTTTTTCTCCCTGATAATGTCTGTTCTTCAAGTTTTACAAGTGATAACTGTATCTTTGTTTTCACAGTTTATGCCTTGCTATCTTATGTGTTCCAATACAATTACCAAAAAAAATTCTGTTTTTCTTATACTCTCATATCATTAAACTAAACCTTACTTTTTCATAGCTCTTGTAATAGACTGGATTTATTGTTGCATCAGCTTGCACTAGGCAAGCCTCTTATTATAATCGCTCTTTGATAGCTTGTAGGGAAAGATCTTTGAGAAAATGTAGAGAAACTACAGCACACATATAATTATTTATGTTTACTTGTCTTAAGGGGGCAGCAGCAGCACACTGTGCACCTCGAGAGCTGCATTTGTCTGCTCTGTGGACAAGATTAAGTGCAACTCTATTCGGTAGAGGAGCTTAATGGGATCTTGGTGATGTTTGTCGTATCAGGTCTTTACAAAAACAAAGTCTGGTGTTTCAGCCTGATAGTGTTCATTTTTTGACATTTGTTGGAGACATAAGCAATTTAATATCATGTTGAAGTACTTGGTATGTGTCACTGTAGTTTAGCTGGACAGGTATAAGGCTGTTGCTGCCAGCAGCAGCCACATATGCGTGTTTTCACAAGCATTACTCATCTGGAATTGGTTTCTGTAGTCATTACTAAGGCCTAGAGGACATAATATGGAAATAATAGAATGCAAAGTTACTGCAGCACCACTCTTTAAAAGCCACAAGGTTTCTGTACTTTGATGTATTGTATTCTAAATCACTTACACACAGCACAGTTGATCTAATATGTTCTGAATCACTCTCACATTCTCTTTGAGTGTGATGCCTGCTAGGCCCTTTGTCTGCTTTCTCAAACCAGTGTCTGAACAAGTAAATAGTTGTTGCTTGGGTGTCCTTTATTATTGTATCTTCTTGACTCCGTATCCCATCTACTGTATCAAATCACAAATATGTATTTCCACCTAGGTGAAAGGCTATGAATCCATGGAATTCCTACTGAATGCATAGAATGGGTCCATGTAAGAGGAATCAGGGTTTCACCAAGTGTCTTCTAAAAACAAATATATTTTTCTTCTGTAAGTGGCTTTATCTGAAAAATCTTGAGATGCACTACATAGGGGTGTGTCTGAAGAACACCCCAATCACTACATCTCTGCATGTGATGCTGAGAAAAGAAATACCTGGTAGTGCAGCTAGTGCTTGTTCTTCAGACAATTTAACTCTATTCATCAACTATGTAATGTATGCAAATAGTGAAGCTGAAGGTAACAACTGTGGGGACTAAAATTTACTGAGTAATCACTCAATGATAGCATGATGTAATGATCAGTGGCAGTTTCGTTAGAATGGCCATTTAGAGAAAAAAACTGTTGAAAGAAAGGCATTTTCTTTTCTCTAAAAAGGTGGTTACCAAATTACTGGGTCTATCAGACAGACCATTCACTATGGCTATCACTGACCCAGAAAAAGAAAATTTTCCTGTCTGTAAAGTTGTTCTTTTGTATGTATGAGGTTATTGCATGCTATTGTCAGCTTCATGTGTGAAAGCAAAATTCATCCAGTTATTATGTCCTGAATAATTTTGATTTTTACAACTATTAGAGCTTAAATGCAAGGGAGACCAAAGTGTGTACAGTGAAATTCTTTGGTTATTTTCTCTGTCAAGTGATGCATCTGTTCTGTTTTTGGAAATGTTAGCTGCAACTGCAGGCTCACAGAGATGAGCAAAAAAAGAGCAAAACTACTCTGCTTTCTCCCAAAGAATGAAAATATTAGTCCCTTGTAATAAAAGACTGCAATGGTGTAAGAATAAGGAAGCTATGGTAGTAAAAAAGATTTTCCTACATGAGATATCCTGGATCCCATCTTTGTCGTGCCAGCCTACTGTAGCTCTACAACACAGTAGGCAGTTTTTCTTTACTTTTAGACAAGTGTTGAGAAATATTTTGTTCCTGAATGTATAGTGTGCCACTGATGTGGTGAAGAGCATTTTTAGTATTCAGTGTCTGAAAAAAGTTTTCAGAGTTCTCATCTCACAGCACTCAACACTAAGCTGTAGGAAAATGCAGTCAAATCAGGCTGTTAGCCCACATACTGCAGGAGACACATAGCATCCTTTATTCCAAGAAACTCTGTAAGATTAATAAAAAGTAGAAAGATACACAGGCCACAAAATTGTAAAACAAGAAAACCTGCTGAAGATATCTCATCATTTTGATATTCAAAGTTGTTCCTCTTTACATAGACATGTATTTTTCTCTATTATCCCTGTATACCTATACAAAAGGTGAGAACGAAGACATCTAAAACTTGACCAGAACAAGACAAGATCTTGCAAGACAAGATCACAATATGTTGCCCACTCTGGGCTACGTGACACAGTAAATGACAGAATGCCGTTTTTACCCATCTTTTTCTATTTGCTCCCCTATTTGCATGATGGCTGAGCCTGTCTATACAACCTTTCACACATGTTAATATGCTTCATATCCTCCCCTCACATAGTAGACCTTCTTGCTGTAATATACTGGAAAGAAAACACTAAATGGCATCTGATTATGACTATCATTTTAATGATTCTCTAATTCCAAGGCCTCTGATTTTCAATTATTAATTTTCTATGAGAAGTAGAGCTAGAGTTAAAACTATTTGGGTTCCTTCCTTTGTGTTTTTTTCATTGTAAAGGATTTAGTTTATTTACAGTTAAATGTAATTCTGCTATCCCAGGATTTGCTGTATGAATATTAATCAGATTTCTATTCTTTGTGAAAAATTTCACATGGCTGTCTTACATTACTCTTTGCTTGATAAAGTACCTTACTTACTCTGCAGTGAGCCAGGCAATGTGGAGAATGTCATAGTTAACACTGAGTAGTGGAGGCTGCTGTGGGATGTGCAGCAACAAGCACTAAAGGACAGTTACTGGGATTCCTCCACTACTGGAGGGTCAGTGCAGCATGTGAAGCCACTGTGCTTTCTGTTCTGAGTCTTTTCACCTGTCTGATGGACCCACCAAAAGCTATCATATAGATACAGCTACAGGTGGGATTTATTAAAATGTTATTGGTATCACAGGATTTTTAACTCTCTTCACAATTGGAGCATTCATTTGTGAGTTTCTGTTGGGTGCACATACCGTATTCCTATGCACACGGACATAAGTATATGCACCTTCAGATGACACAAAATCAATAACAGAAGTGTTTGACCTTTGGTCATAGCTATGAGAGATTAAAAGGTTGGTTTTTATCAGACTAGTGTATAAATACTATCTACTTTCTACCATATGTACATTCCAGTGCCCAGACAGCAACAGTACATGCACAAATAAAGACGTGGATACACTGTAGTTGGACCACTAGTCCTACATTTGACATATTACTCTGCTAAAAATTAAAATGATCTTGAATCATGACAGAGCATCCATGTCTGTAATTTTCCTTCAGTGGGGTCAAACTAGGTTGTTTTGTGGGTTCAAAAGACAATACCTATGTTGCAGATGGATTTTATAATTTTGAATGTTGGTGAGATTCTTTCTGGATTTCATAAATCCTTTTCTCAGCACACTGTCTTCACAGCATTGGGGTGATAACACTTTGGATAACATTATACAGTAAACTACCCTGTGCATCAGAATATGTAATAAAAAGTGTTTTTTTCAGACTTTCTTCTGATATTTTCTGCTGATGTTAGTTATCATCTTGTTTTTTTTTTTTTAAAAATCTTTTAAAAAGGATGGAAAAATTTATATATTAGCTCCCTTCATGCTTGTGCTGGGAAATAAAAAATCATGACATTATGCATAGTAGATGAATATTATACCAAATCAAAAATATATCTGGGATATGGTAAGTGATTAATCAATTTAAGATGTAATAAATGACTGTATGCTGGGAAGAAAAAGACAGGGGAAAACCAGAAGGTAAAGCAAAGGTACTCGTTTCTTTTGCAGTGATTTACAGATTATGAGATTATGCACTCACAATGAGTACAAAAGACATTTTGGGGTGTTAAATCTGTGTAAACACAGAGATCCTGAACAAGACTCTGTGGAAAACTTAAATAGTCCTTGTAGGTCTGAAGATGCTGAGCATGGGATAGTCTATAGGATACTATAGCTATTTAACCAGGTATATTTATAACCTTTATATCCTTTAAAAAATTGAGCTCTGTGTTGTTTGATATGGGGCAAGGAAATCAATACATGAAAAGGTGGTTATTTAAATCTAAACACGTTTCCATTTATCTTGAAAAGGATTTTATGTATTAGACAATGAGATAACGAACCTATAAAAGTGTGTTCCCTTTTAAAAGCAAATCTGGTAGTTTCAGTCTGATCATCCACTGCCTCAGATAGTGACAGTGATCTGAACGTATTGCCTCAAGATTTTTTTTTTTTTGTGTCCTCTCAGTTCAGATGATCTCAGTGCACTGTTTGGTTTATCACTATTCACTCTACCAATGGTGTCTGACTGAGGGAAACAGGATGTCTTGGGGCTGGCCTTAGGCACTAGAATGTGGGCAGCTACTTGAATCAGAAGGCTGCTGAGAGCAGCAAAAGGCCCTTTGTGCCAATGCTCATGGAAACAAGGAGTAATAGTTAATGTAAAAATGTTTACCCTGAATACCCCATCTGCTATTGGTAGTGAGAAAGTGTAGAGGGCTGCAAGCCCTTGACCAGGAGCCTTCTGCACTCCCTTGGAGGAGAAATGGTTGAGGGCCAAATCTCCCCAGAGATAAGCAATCTTCCTCTTGGTCATGGTGAGGAAAAGAGCCACTCCCAACATGCCTTGTTTCTTTATGGTAATAGTCAGTGTCTCGTTGGCTAATTGATTTCTACCCCATCTCCTGCCTTTCCCATATAAACCCCTGTTCCCACCCCTGACCCTAGGGGGCTTTGCCTCTGGCCCCCCTTCACAGGGACTGCTGAATAAAGCTACCTCTGTGGAATTTGCCAAGCAAAGGCTCCTGTCTCTGAGTTCTGCCCGAGTAATTTCACAAAGAGCTGAATCAGGAAGAGCTGATATCACTTGTAGCTGAGAAGCTGCTATACTTGCTGAAATCGCCCATCGCCCGGAGAAGTTGCTAAGGCCCTTGGAAAAGCCCTTCCCTGGTGGGACGCTTTCACTAGGAAGGTCGCAACACCAGGTTGTCCAACCCTGGACATCCAAAGGCGACAAGAAAGGATTCAGAATATATTAG
>VWZW01007544.1:319608-366597 GCA_013397115.1 Edolisoma coerulescens
CTCTCTGGACCCCTGGGCCGGCTGAAACTAGACTTTGAGTTTGGACTAAGACCAAGAGACCAAAGAGTGTGTGTAAGGAGGCAAGGTGAAAAGTTCAACCCTGAGGAAGACGTCTTACTTCATCACTAAGACCCCTGCCCACAACCACCAGGAGGCACTGTGCAGGCGCAAAGCATATGGAGATTACTTTTGGGCTCATTATAATACAAAGCGGGACTAGGCGGGGCTAGGTAATGAATATGTATAGGCATATTGTGTAATCCAATGCATATTTTGTAACCCTGTATCTTAAGCTGAGAACCAGTGACAATGCACATGTCTTCGGAAGGTGACCTCCCATGTGCCCAGGGCTGCAATAAACACACCATACTTTACAACTTTAACTAGTTGTGGAGTCTTCCCGCATGTCACAATCTCTATGAAAGCTAGTCCTGTATATTCCAGAATGTCTTGCAGCAGCGTTTCATGGAAAGCAGGTAAATCAGGGGAGACTTTTTTCAGAAAGACTTAACAACGCAAAGCACTATGGGATATGTATATATCCCACCTGCAGGCTTCCTAAATTAAGCAGTGTAGCAATGTCTATTTGAGACTGTGATTGCTCCTAGGCTAAACAATGTATACGCAGTGTGCATGTAAAAGAGGAAGTATGCCCAGAGTCGTGAAGATAATTAATTAATATTACTCTTTTTTTTTTCTAATTTATATTACCTGTATTCACATACTTTAGCAATGAATTTGAAGGAAAAACTTGTTAGGAAATCAAAAATTCAATATCTAACACAGTAGTGCAGGAAACATGCTCCGGGCCATATTGAATGAAAATGATTAAACAAATCATTGCAATAGGGGTTCATTAAGTGAACACTGAACACTGAATGAGACAAAGAAAAATGGTATGTGATTATGAAATTAAAGATTGTATTGTTGTGTGTTTACACATGGATGCTGTTACTCTTTCTGCAACTGTTGCCAGCTATTGTCTGCCATGACCACCTCTAACCAGGGTTATTTTTAGTTTCTTTGGAGGGCAAAACTTTACTCTGCAATGTACATGGAAAATTCAAAGAATAAAAAGATAAAGATAATTATAAATTATAATTATCCCTCGTATGCTTTTCCCATTTCATAATAATATGTTATTTTTATATTTATATTTGAGGAACAAGTGCCCACCAATGGCAGTGGGAGAATTCTTGGAGACGACCACAAGATTTGACTGTCAGGGATCACTGAAAACTTAGACAAGCTAAAAAGGATTTTTGCTTTACCTCTGCCTCTACAATTCTGCCCTACAGCTGTGCAAACCAAAAGTTTGATAACCTCAGAAACCTTACCCAGCTCTAAAAGCTCTGCAGAGATTTTTGCTGCAGGCAAACTTGATTTCAGGAACTACCATATCACCTGTGCAGCTTGTTTGGATTTTGTCAGCTTCAAACACTTGTGACAACCAGGTCAGCTTCACATTAGAAACTCTTGTGCAGATGGGATGAATTCTTATAAACTCCCTGAACCAAAAATTAGGACCACCAGTCAATTAAATCAAGGGCTGGATTGAGAAAGATTGTTCCCTCTTCACTGTGAAGAGTATCCATGCCCTTAAGAGTGGCAGAAAGAAGTATAAAATTCTTTGACCTCCATCTTCTGTCAGGCTGATTATGCAAATTTTTTCCCTCTGAAAACAAACACAAACTCCAACCAGATAGTGATATATGATTGATCCATAAATCTATTAAACTAAGTGTCCCTCAGGATTATCTGGAGGCTATGTAGAAACTTACATCTAGAGATACCTTTTTTTTCCCCTTTTTATTTGGTCCATAATAAAAAAGCTTTCTTTAAAGGGTTAAGTTCATTAGATCAAAGACCATTTTTTAGTCTGCTCTGGAAATAGTACTGGCTTTTCACACTCTGGAGATAACTATTTTTTTTCCAGGACTGTAAACAAATAAATGGTGTTATAAATAAAACTTATTGCCTCACTGATTCAGATTTTCATTTGTATGGTTTGGTATAGCCAATTTCAGAAAAATTTGATTTAAACCGTCACTGGTGATCAGTGCTTTCTGAGTCATGGTTTTATCTTCTGTGACTGATAAACATACTGAACCAAAGGAAATATACAATGGACATCCTTTATTGATTGTACAGTTTATTTTGGCAAAATTATAACAAGTAGCACCTTACTGGTATGAACTAGAGAAGAGAAACTTGCTTTTCTTGCCTCTCTGTCAACCAGTATTTATTGCTAAAAGATAATTTTGTTTTTTCTGTTTCACTGATGCAAAATTCAACTAAAGTCAGACCAGCTTCTCCAAATTTTTGCCATGTAACTGGGAGACAAATTCTTTCAGATAGATGGCACAGATGCAAAACTTGTAAGATTTCAGAATGAGAGTATCAGGACTACTATTACTTTTGTTGCTTGTGAGCATTGCAGGAGCTGCAACTTTGAATTCTGAATTGTTTTGCTATTGGTTGAAATATTGACAGACCCATAACCTGCTCCTGCCCCTGACTATTTGATTGATTGAGTTCTCCTTTTGGACCATTTATAATGATTAAGAGGAAAGCCCTATCAAAGTGGTATGCCTGAAAAGACACGTATTTATACTTGGATTTTTTTCTCTGCTGTCCAAGGCCATCAGTTTACTGACGAGATAAAGGCAACATGGAACTACCCCTGTCAAAAAATGCAGACTTATTTTTCTACTATCTTTTTTCTAAATCTAATATTTAATGTTGCTGCCAGCATAAAGACACCTTCTTTTAAAATATTGCTTTAAACATCTGCAAGTTCTGCTTTGCTGAAAACAATCTTCTTTTTTTTTGTTTTTTTTTTTTTTTTTTGGGGGGGAAGCTGAGCATCAAACTGTAATCACCCAGCAGCATATTTGTTACATTTGCCTTTCAAGAAACAGTGTTTTCATCCAGGTATTTTAACTGTGTCTAGGAAAGAACGTGCCGGAAACCCTGTTTAAATTCGTGGAATATGTATGCACAGCATAAAATTAATACAAACTGGGTTCTAATATATTTAGAAACCCATTCCTTCTACAATAACTGTTTCCTAGAGGATGTTCCAGATAATGGCTAGCTCAGTCAAATGTGCACAATTCCCAAGAGCATTTTGTAAGGAAGTTTTACATTGAGATACATACTTTGTTGCTTATTGGAGACACAAAATTACTGACTTTACATACTTGACGGAAGGATTTTGGGTCATTCTCACAGAACACACTTACACTGATTTCAGAGTGATCCTACAAGCAGTGCAGTCCTATCATCTGTAGTCCTTAGACATATAAAAGTCTTCCATAATTTGTAGGAAGTTCTCTTCTGTTTTGCTCAAGTCTTTGGTCTTGTTCTTCTGCCAAACATGCAGAGACCTACCCTGTTTAAAGCAAGAAATACAAGAAATTAATTTTGCATTTATTTATTTGCATTTATCTTTAGGTGCTCTCCATAAGTAGACTTCAACTTTTAGGTGACTTTGTTTTACAGAAAACAATCCGAGACAGTTATGTTCCAATGTTATGTTGTATTTTAAAATTATTTATGTCACCAATATCTTTGATTATTTAAGATGTGATCATCAAATAATTGAGTCTGGAAGGGATCTATGGAGAAGCTCTGGTCCAAGCCCTCTACCCAAGCAGGGCCACCCAAAGACAGGTGCCAGTACCACAGAGAACTTTTTAGTATCTTCAAGGGTGGAGATTTGACTGTCTGGGCAATCTGTGCCAGTGCTCCATTCACCCTCACAGTGAAAATGTTACCAGTTCAGAGGGAGCCTCCTGTGTTTCAGTGAGTGCCCATCCCCTCTCGTCCTGTCACTGGGCACCACTGAAAAGAGCCTGGCTCCCTCCTTTTCACTTAAGTTCCTCCTGAGCATGCCCTTCTCCTGGCTGAACAGTCCAAACTCTCAGCCTTTCCTCTTCAGAGAAATGCTCCAGTCCCTTCATTGTGTTTGTATCCCTTCATGGGTCTCCCTCCAGTATGTCCAGTATGCATGGGGAAGCCAGCACTGGACACAGAACTGCAGATGCAGCCTCACCAGCAGTGAGTAGAGCAGATAGATCACCTCCCTCATCCTGCTGGCAACACGACTCCTTTTGCATCCCAACACACCATTAACCATCTTTAGTGCAAGGACACATTGATGAGTCATGTCATCAGTCATGTAAATCACATTTTTACCATAATGAGAGATTTGTTAAAGAGAAAAGAAGAAAATTAAAGACATTTCTAGGGGATTGATTGAGACAATTTCTGTTAAGAAATGGCATGTAAAACCAGCATGAAAGCAACTTAGAAACTCTCATTATACATGAGCTTTCTCATAGAATAAAACTCACTGTTAGATTTTGCAATTTGCACTTTGTGAAAAAACTACCGAGTAGAATTTTGGAGTCATTGCAAAAAAACCAGTCACTTTTGTGAAAAATAATACTTGCAAATAGTTATTTAGGACTTTCTTTCACACTGCTTATCAAAAACTTCCTTACATGTAATGCCATCTGTTGCGATAGGGAGCGATATGGAGTCCCCAGGCAGGTGCAAAGGAGAGCCCTTTATTGCAAAAACCCGGCCTTTTAAAGCAGTTAGCCAGTTATCAGTTTACATAGTTTTAAAGCACAACAAACATAATTCAACCTACCACCATACACCACGATGTGAACATGCGATGGTCACGCAGCATATTTTTCTACACCTAATTCAGCTGTGTCTCTTTCCCACAGTCCTTTTCTACTTATCCAAAGTAACAGGTCTGAGCCATGATTTTACGAAGGCAACAAGGCCTTCATTTTATAAGGTTTTACCTGTCTGCAACAGCCATCATTTCTCTGAAAAGAAAACTTATTCTTTCATAGAATTAATGAATTGCAAGAAAATAAATTCAAGTCCACATTACACATGACAGCTTAATGGGTGCAGTGGAAATGGAAAGCCTGACATCACTTAAGGGGAATAAAAATTAGATGAAACTCTTCCTTCTTCTTTTTACACTTTACACTTACTGACAAGACTGAAATCTCACTGGGAGATGTCTCTAAGTCTGAGTCATGCATCCTGCTTTTCAGTCCTTCTCACTCTGATCCCATCCCTGGAGCAGCAAGTGGGATTGTGTCCAAACTTTGTGCTGTATAATGAAGCAAGAATTACTGTGACAGCTCCTCATCTACTCCAGATTGAAAAAAAAGGTTGATGAATTACTCTCTCCAAACCTTCAAAACTGATAGCAGGCAGGGACCACTTTCCTTCTAGCCTGTGATGTCAAAATTGCAGGCACAGCTTGAAATGCAAGGGGATGGGTCTGCAGGTCTTGTCAGCGCACCTCCAGCCCTTCTCAAGAATTTTTGTTTGCACCCTGAGGTCCCCTTTGTGCTCCACCAGTCCGTGCTCCACCACACATCAATGCTCCTTCAGCACTCAAAGAGCAAGAGCTGCTTCAACAGGGGAAAACTCTCTGTTTTTTATCTATGAGTTGGTGGTTAGGTGGGCCAAGCAGTGGTGTTCAAGCCAAGAAGAGGTTAAAATTTCAAGGAGTTGGGGACCAAAACTTTTATAAATCTCTTACAGCATGTATATATGTTATATTTTAGACCTTTTTACACAAAAGTAAATCTGAACATTAAAAAATATATAAAAATGTTAATACTAGTGATACAAATTATATCTTTTATTAGCACTGGTGATAAAATTTTCAGTAGCTTTGGCACCCACAATTTCAAAAGTAAGATAAATATCTATTTATAGAATTACATTAGAGTAAAGCTATATTTAATATGTTCTTGTAGTGGATTGACTGTAGCAATTTTCCACTTTCAGGAGTAAAACGAGAAGGTTATGACACACATTTAAAACCTCTCTGAACCAGAACTAAACTTTCTGAAAACCTCAAACCAACAAATCAGGTACATGTGGAAAGTAAACCAAGTTAAATAAAAAGTAAATGCTATGACAGTGCTTTTAAGTTCAGGATTTTAGTCTCCATGCTAATATCCTCAACCTCCTAGGTCAGATTAAATTTTCCATTACGTATTGTGATGTTTCCTGATCAAAAGTGGATACAGAAAACTGGTGCTTGATTTGCATCAGACAAAATGCATCCCTGCAAAGGGCTTGTATGATATATTTGGATGGAAAGATTTTAATTTCTCATCCATAGGTGTTCAGTGAACTCTTTCTTTTGTTCCACTTTGTCAAAATGTGCCACACACATTTTCCATGGAAAGTCAAAATTTAAGAATGATTCCATAATTAGGAACATTTAAGAACATGGAAGAATTAAAACCATACAATTTTATTTGATAATAATTTGGACTTATGAAAAATAAACTGGTGCATGTATGTATTTGTTTCACACCTTCATATGCAAACAGACACAAAGCTACATGTTTGTGTGTGTAGATAGCTATATACTTGGATATGTATATGTACCAAGAAAGAGAAAGGTGACATATTTTTTTAAAGTTTTTAATATTTTGCTGCTACATTCCACTAGTTTCAGTCCTTCAGTGCTGTCTTAGTGACAGTACTGCCACGCAAATGAAATACTTGATTTTGGTTGGTCACCTACCTTGCTGCTGCAGTGTTTGGCTTAATCATGGCTCACATTCCAACAGCCTTTCTTACCCTAGGCCAGTTCTAAGCAGGAACATTTAGTTCTCTTGGTAATTTTTAAGCATAAGGGTCTTTTCACTGGAGATGAGGCTAACCTCCTAACTCATTTCTTTCAAGCATACTACAGGTTTTGCAAATCCATTCTTTACAACATAAGGTCTGTTTCAGTTAATCCTGACTAAAATATTCATGTTTATTATGAGTTTCTCTGTGGACTCTATTAAATTAGTATTTCACTGCCTCACAAACTTGAAAGACCACATTCTCACACTATTTATTTGACAAGTGTTTTAATGATTTGAGGACAAATTTAAGGCATAGTTCAAGTTATTCTAAAAAAATGATGTAGGAGAAATATGTCAAATGGGTGCTACGTCCCTACCACTTGGTCATTATTCAGTGTCTTAATCACTATTAAGTCTTCTGGTGAGTTATAGATGGCCTGGATCCAGCAATCAATAGAATTATTCAGGTGCTTAAAATTGTGCACAAGATGAAATACCTTGCCAGATCAAAGGCTCAATGTCCTTACCAATTTATGGACAGAGTATTAGGGAGGTCAAGGAGAAATGAAAAGCTCCTTGAAAAGGTGTAATATGTGTGGTTCTGAGTGTGATATGGTAATTGATCCTGAATAATTAAAGAGTAGGAAAGTGTTGCGGCCTAAATTCACTGTGGTAGTAGAACTACTGCTTGAGATTTTTTTTTCTCTCTTCTATTGAGCTCAGTGATCTCTCTGCTACAGTTTCAGACATACATATTACTCTTACACTCTGAGGGAACAATTAAACTTTATTACGCAATTTGTAATGCCCACATAAGTGGTATAAATCTCTATCTTTTTCTTTTGGAAAGTTGCGGTAATTAAATTTTTAATAAAGAAAGGTTTAATTAATCTTGATTGTTGCAAGTTAGTGTCAGAGACTCATATGAATGGTATAGACACAAAATGGAAGCCAAATTGCTGCAGAAAAGAGAATACAAAAATAGATGTGGCTTCACTGTCCATGTCCTCTAACAGCTGTTCCAGCCTTTCCAACTTCACTATCATATGGATTTTTTACCTATGCTCAAAACAATGAGATATTGCCAGGATTTTGTTTTTAATCCGTATAAAGTGCTGCTAAAACCTATTTGAATCTCATCAATTTTGATGTAAAATAGAGTAAGCACTATTAGGAAAGGGGAAGAAGATAGTTTTCCAACTATTTTCAACTGGAATATTTGATATTTTCCAAAATTGTATTGCACAAATACCATTAAGTGTCTTTTCTCCCTTGTGAAATATAGATGACTATTTTGCTTAGGTTTGAATTTAAAATGGATGGTTTTGATATTCTCAGTGAAATGACTTTTAAAAATTAATCACCCCAAATGAAAGTAAAACAAACTGAATTACTTTGCCTTCAAAATAATAATAATAATAATAACGGTAATTATAAAAATGATTAATTAAAATAATGGGCTGACTCATGACCACTGTAACTTTCTAGTAAACAAAACCAGAAATAAGTAGGTTTTGGGATAGGTTTGTTGATAAAATGATGGTTTGGTGCTGAGATGAAAAAATCCACAATTGTAAACTCAGTAATATTTGATGGCATTGGGCTGATAAATAAATTTGGAAAGTGTTATTTTTCATATTTTCCTGACAAGAAATGAAATAAAGGAAAATGTTTGCAAATAATAAAGAGATAAAACTATTTATCAGTAACTAAGAAGCTCAAGGTAAAGTAATTAGATTATGTACTTTGTTGATTAATTACTATCAAGCTAAAAAAATTGAATGATTGGTGAGATATCCTTTTTCTTCATTTTTTTTCTTTTGAAATTGATCTTACTTTTTTAAAATAAAAAGTCAGATATATGTGTTGAAATAGCATTGGCAAGATTAGCACGGCATTGAAATGAGATTACAGCAACTAAAAAATATTTTTCTTATCCTGATTCTTTTACTGAAATCAAGTTAACATTTTGGAGCTGTAGTCAACCAAGACAGGCAACATCTGAGCACTACTGCTGAGACTAAGGGGTCAAAGCTCTAAAGAAAATCTATTACTCTACAGATTATGATGGCTAAGACCATGTAGTGGCTTTTTCAGTCAAATTTGACCACTAACTGAAGTTTAGTAAAAAATTGAAAATGTTAATAAAAATGTAAATGAAATGTTGCTAGGTGTATTTTATTTTACTTTAGATTACTTTCAAAAAAACCAAAATTTAATGCAAATTTTCTCTTGCCTTTTTTTTCAACATGAAAGTCAATATTATGTGATGGCATGAAGATATAAATACCAAATGAAGCAAGAAACTAGAAAGCTTAAGGAAACATTCTCCCAGAGATCCTAATATAGAATAACACCTGCATGTAGGTTTCGGTTATTGTATTCTTATCCATTATTATCTTATGAATTTATCATTCAGAAAATGAGACATATGCAGAGATCTTTGCTATAAAATTCTGAGGTGAGATTAGCTCTGGTTCTGTTGACCTGTATATGAGGCCAACGTTTGATTAATTTTATATGGTATTTATGACTTGGCAAAGTTTGGTTCAAAACTGTTCAAATAATTTGAAGCAATTAAAGTGATGTCTCATTATATTAGCATTATTACCAAATATTTTGTTATTGGAAAGCTTTTAAGGAATTATTCACATTAAGTACCCTTTGTCAAACATGATGTGCTGACTTAGTCCAATTTTACAGAGAAAAGGCAACTTACAAACAGTGATGTGTTTATCACATTCTTTAGTGGAGAAAGCAAAAGGTGTGGCAGATTTAGAGTGTAGAAGTGAATGCACAGAAAAATAGTGAGCGAGAGATAGTACAAGATATAAGACATAAGAAAAAAAAGAAAAATAAAAAAACCTGAGGAAGATAAACAAACATGTAGAGGGTTTTTTTAGCTTTTTGTTTGGTTTTTTTTTAATCGATATATTGTGGCTCTTCGTTAATATTTCCATGTACAAATCAGACACCTGCATGTTTAAAAGGCCTTCTAGGAATCATGTCAACCTCTGGGTTTCCATTGTGTGGATACAAAATAACATTTAAAAAGTACATATAATCGAATGCAACATATACACACAATTACAAAAGTTAGGCATGCTTTCAGAAAAGGAAATTCATGTTTAGTGGACATATTCATCCAAGAAGGTAAATAATGTGATCTCATTGCTCAGTACTGTTGAAAATGCTGAAAATGGTGACATCATTTACATAACTGGAACAGAGCAAACACTAACCAATCATTGAGAAAGAGAGCATAATTTTATGCCTGATAGTATAGGTTGCAAGAAATTAATGTACTGAATTACATATCTGAAAACATGTGCCATAGGTGATATCTTTTATGTTATTGAAAGGAATCTTCAAATTTTTTTATCTCATTAGATGTTTTTCATCATTCACGGAATGGTAATAATCTTGGTGTAGCTAGTAAAAAATTCACAGCTTTCAAGTAGTGCAAAGCACTCATAAAATTATATACTGTGCCTTTTTTTTTCAATTAACAAATGCTCTTTATTAATTTAATTCCTTTTTCTTTAAATTCAAATATAGAAAACCAGATATGGTTGCAAAAGAGCATGATCTTAGGAAACTTTGAATGAAACTGGCTCTTTCTAACTTCTGAAAATTACATTATTATTTTGAATGTATGATCCTAAGCATGTGACTCTGGAAATCTGAACTTAGATTAAATAAATAAGATTTAGCATGTGTTATGCTTGAATTCCAAATTCTTGTTCTGTGTGAAGAAAATGGCATCTTATAATGTGAATATCTGTTTTTTAAGAAGGTGTTTCCAAGCTTTAAGATTTCATATCTCCCATTAGAATAAGCATGTACAAATTTTTGCGCATCAGTCTGTGCATGACCAGTATACATAAACCATATGCTTCTGCATGTAAATGGATGACAGTTGCAAAAATTCATTTATGGCCCCTTCATTTTTGTATCTACAAGCTGAATTTTGGGGAAAAAGTGACATCTAAATGTAACCCTTGTAGCATAACTAATCATTCAAGTACTATCTTCTGATATCACTCAAAAATGCACAAAAAGCAACTGTAGAATTTATGACCTGAATACTGATGAATTTTCCTCATCTGCTACTAACACTGCCCAGTTTGGTGTATCTTGCCTGCTGATAAAGTCTCACTGAGTTGACGAAGAAATGTCATTTTATGTCAGTAGGGCTGACATAAATTAAATTATCAAATTTAAAAGCATATGATGTTTAAAAAGCAGCCTATGCTGAAATCAAACTAGAAATGTAACAACTAAGTTTTCAGGCAGAAATAAAAGTCTTAAACAAATCAACATATTTCAAATATTCAGGACAGTTGCTTCTCTATTTCAGAGTGATTTTATTGTTTTCTCTCTTTCTCAGCAATACCCAACCTCTGATTTAGAAAATTTTTCAGAAAAATTTTGAGGCAGATGTAGAAATTAATGATACTTTCTTCACCAGAAGTTTTCTGAATCTTCTTGAATTCAATCCACTGGGAGGTTTTTTTTTTTTCAGGAAAAAGGAAGACTTTTTAGGAAAGTTATTTGAGGTATGCAATAATATTCCTGATCAAAAAAGGAAGAAAGTAGAGCAAGAGAAACTGAAGAATAACAAATAGACTGTGTGGTTAACAATTGTCTTTGCTACTTGATTAGTTAATTCCTGAAGATTTCTGAAGTGTGAATGACCCAGAATTAGTGTGTTGCACCTATTTAAAGTGTCCCAGACTTTGCCCGTACGGTACTGAAAATGGAGCAACCTGAAACAAACCTGAACTCCTAAAAAACTCAGCAGAATAAAAAAGCAGGCTTTATTAACTCTAAGGGGTGACCTCTCTTCTGTCCATCATGTCCTGTCTGATACTAGAGACCTGACTTCTTATCCATCAGCATCTGATTCTTTGCTTTGCTTGCGTGCCCCTAATGGCTTATGTCTGTAACATGTAGAAACTGTAGGCTTCAAGGAGAACCTTGAGGTCTCATTCTACTTTCTTCTCCTCCTTGTTTTGGAATTTTGCCTTTTTTTTCTCTCCACAAAACCATGCCATCTGCTTCTTCCAAAATACCATGCAGTCACATGGCTGTCCAGTGTAGTTATCTGATGCTAAAATTGTCTTCCAAATTCTTTCCTGGGTACTAAAATATTTCTGTCTACTCTATCTTCTCAGTTTCCTGCTTCAGGGAACCTCCTACTATGCAGAGATATACCAGCCTAGCAACTTCCTTCAAAACATGCTCAAAGTGATGCTTCAGAAAATTTGTAATATGTAAAAACAAGAATCCACATGACAGTCCTTCCTGGAGGGCTTCTTCAGTTCTCCATGCTTTTTTCCCCCAATACTTTCATGCCCCAGCATCTGCCCACTCCACTAATCACACAAATACCAATGGGGCACAGTTTTTGTTCTGTCTTATACTCATGATTTACTGTCTGACCGGACTTCATTAGACCTTTCTGAGACTCTCTCCAGGGATAAGTACCTGTGCTTCTGCCCTGCATTTTCACTTTCCCACTGTCTTCTTAGCCTGAGAATACTCCTCTCCTGGGAAAGGCCAGAGATAACTATCTATAAATGAAGTCACATTCGCATGTGGCTCCCATACTCAGAGGTACATGTATTAGAGCTGACTCCTTCTTACAGAAATTATGCTCCTTTTTAAACATGCCAAAAGACATTTACTGCTCTCTGCTATAAAATGTTTAAGATGTGAAGTGCAAGCAAACAGGCACTTGGATAAGATTCAGATTGATAAACCAGTCCATATATCATCACATCAGTCCAAAGACTGTCTGCTCCACTAGGATTTTACTAAATCAGGGGAAAGATTTACAGACAAGCAAATCCATATGACTGTACAAGATTCGATTAGTTATAAAGCTCACAAGTGAAATGTTTTGCATATAGGTGGCTTCTGATTAATCAGGCAAGTTCATTTGGGGCATAGTCCTACCAGGAGTGATTTAAAGACAAGTTGCTCATTCTTTGGCATTCTGGAAGTTGTCTAACACAGAGCCCAAGAGCCCAGAGAGAATTAAAACCTCTGTAAATACAGGTGTTCTGCTGGCTTTGGACAAGGATGGATTTTTGTGAGAAAGGTAGGGAACATAAGATTGGTTTTGCTCACCCTTAGAGTCAAATGAGGAATGAAGAACACTGCTTTAGGACAGAGATGATTTACGTTAAACAAAAGGAAGGATCACTACTACCTGTTGCTGCAAAGTTCCAGGACTCACATACAAACAATGAGATTTCTGCATATGGACCTATAAAATACCAGTCTGTGAATGAAGATAAGACATCTCACTCAATGTAGGAACACATATGACCGCATGTATCTGCAGAGATGCAAATACAAAGCATATCCATACATGTGAGTTATGTGTTGATATATGTACTTATGTACTCAGATACACATATGCATACAAACACACATTTCTGCTTATTGCTTGATGTATTTTTTCATTATTTCAAGGAACATAATTCTTCCAGTAGTTTTGAATTAATCTATTAATTTTTGGAAGTATTTACCTTCTGATAATACATGTGCAGATCTCTGGCACTGAGTTAGAATTTACTGTCCATGGACAGTGTGCTTGCTCAGAGACTATAAATTCTAAGAGAAAGCATTTTTACTTTCTTTCTGCCTCTGGATCAGCATTAACATCACAAAGTTCAACAAGACCAAGACCAAGGTCCTGCACCTGGGTCAAGGTAATCCTCAATATCGATGCAGTCTGGAGGATGTATAGATTAAGAGCTGTCCTGCAGGCACTTGGGATCTGGGAGTTGAAAATCTCACATAATGTGCACTTGCAGCCCAGAAAGAAATGTAGTCAAGGTCAAGTGAGGTGGTGTTGCCCATGTACTTTGCCCTCATGAAACCCCCTCGGAGTACTGTGTTTAGCTCTGGAGTCCCCAGCACAGGAGGAGTGGGTCTGGAGGAGAGCAATTAAAATGACCAGAGGGCTGGAGCACCCCTCCTGTGGAGACAGGCTGAAGGAGCTGGGATTGTTCAGCCTGCAAAAGTGAAAGTTGTGTGAAGACTTTACTATAGCCTTCCAGTATATAAGAGGGGATTATAACAAAAAGAGATAGATACTTTTTGACATGGTAGCAATAAGACAAGGGGGACTGGTTTTAAACTAAAAGAGCTTTTATGAAGGGAATGGTGAAACACTGGAACAGGTTGTTCAAAGAAGCTGTGGATGCCTTATTATTTGCAGTGTCCAAAGTCAGGTTAGATAAGGCTTTGAGCAATTTGATCTAGTGAAAAATGTAAATACATGGATTATGTGATCTTTAAGGGTTCGTTTGTATCAAAATAATTTTATGATTTTGTGATTTAAAAAAAAAACCAGACATCAAGAATAAATAAGCTTTCACTTTAAACCTGAAAACATATGACATTTCTAATGTCTTTGATAGGTGACTTCCATGGTTTTGACTATTTTTGTTGGTCTGTTGGTGTACTGTTTTTCATACCTTCTTCTTTTCACCTCCCATTATTTCTATATTTTCTTTGGCAATATGTGAAAGAAAATGTGAAAGAAACCTATACACCTTGCCTAATCTATTAGTCACTGTACAAAAAGGAAACAAATAGTAAAATTTTTATAGATGTGTTTGATAAAACACTAAAGAATGTGAAAACAGAAGACTACATCTGTACTACAGATTAAGTTATTTCTCAACACTTCAGTGACCTAGAGCAGTGTTTTGCATAAGAGATGGAAGCTATTTCCTTTTTAAGGAAATCTTTTGGAATCTTACCATCTCAAAAGTTTCTGGGAGAACTATGTGGCTATATACAGAGCAGTAGCTACACTTGGATTAGACAATTACTGACTTGAGCTAGCTTCTTCTAATTTAGTTTGTGTACCCTTACACTACAGTGTGGACACAGACTCAGAGGTAGAAGCTAAAGCTTCTCAAAAACTAAATTAATTGCAGAATTGTGTAAATATGATAGGATTTATGAAAGCAAAATGACTGTGTGTCCTAAACTACTATTACATGTGAAACTTGCCATACTTTCTATTCTGAAAATTTGATGAACATATTAATTTTAAGCTTCTTTTCTCTTCTGCTCTCTTAGGTACTTCCAGCACTTTTTACAGTCACCCTAACTTTTGTTTGTTCTTTTGTTCATTGTAGTATGCTCATCTGTCTAGATCAGTCTGTTTGTCATCTTGATAGATGCTTTAAAGAGTTGTTGACTGGAGCCCATACATTTCTTTGTTTTCTGCCTTTATCATGCACTCTTTGATTTAGATTAGATGGACTCTGGATGTAATGAATATGTCCATACATTTGTTTGTCAAAGAAGCTGTGTCATTCATAATGCCTTTTTAAATTAACAGTATTAAAGCTAGTTAAAAGAAAGTATTATTTTAAAATATGTTTCTACCATCTGTCATTAATGAGTGTTGAGGTCACTTAAAGAATCACCATCAAAGGTATTAGCAAAAGCAGGTTTAATAAAAATTTGGAAAACACTACTGAACAGAGCTGGATGGCAAGGTTCCCTCTGTTGATAGGCTGAAGCATACAGAGGAGTATCAAATTAGGATCACCTAAAGAGTCACTGCCTGAGATATCCCCAAAAAGTGATCTTAGTATGATGCTGTTAAAGTATCAGCACAGTTCAGCACAGATGGGATTTTTACACAGTTTCTGGTCTAGCAGCAGTCTGAGGTTTATTCTGTGGATTTATTAATGTGTATCAGTTTTAAGATGGATCACAGGACTTAAGCAGAACTTAATCATTGACTCATTTAACATTTACAAAGTCAATCAACAGGATTTACTATAATCACCACAGTATCTTAATTATAGATCCAAGATGGCAACATTCATGCTATACTTGCTATAAGGTATCTAAATCAATTCACAGATACTTTCACACAGACACAAAGTTATATGCCTGTTAAGAATTCCCCTCTAGTTCAATGAAATACTCACATCTAATAACTGCATTTCTAAATAGGTGAGGGTTGAGCCTCAAGAATGGGGGGGGTGCTGGCCCAGGACCTCTTGTCAGCTTTTGATGACGGTCCTCTGAACTTCACAAGCTTGAGAGTTCATTGGTTCTGAGAGGAGTCCCACTCAGAGGGAGGTGCTGGTGCAGCTACTTGCAGTCCAGAAGTTCTCAAAGGGCCTCACTTAGGATTGCTATTTGTACACTTGAGGGACACTTGACTTTAGACATCAGCAAATTTCAATCCTGGAATTCTCAAATTTCTATTACACTCTAGCTACGAATGTTCCAAGCCTTTCAGGCAATGATGGGTTTTTCCCTCTTTTGTTCCCCACTTTGGCCAGGTAACAGGAGTCCATGGCATGGCCAGTGCTCCTCCATCTTGGCTGTGCAAGAATTCCTGCTGCGGTTGAGGGGCGCTTCACTGCCCAACTCACTGCATAAAGGCCAAGGGCTAATGGCAATTTTTGAAATCATATGTGAGGCAGGAAGAATGCACCATCACACACAGCTCTTTGTGGTTTGTTGATTTTTAAATTTTATTCGGTTGATTTTTTTTTCTTGTGTGTTTGTTGTTTTGGGGGGATTTTTTGCCTTTTTTTTTTTTTAATACTGCAGTTGCTAATCTTAGTAAGTATAAAATGGAAATTGGATACAAGAAAACTTTAAAGCAATATATCCCTGTAGGTTAGCTGACACTGGCTTTTGCTCTTGTGAAAAACCTCACATAACTTTCTGAGGCTGAATTTATAGGAGGAACTATTCAAATATGTTTTATATTTTGTTGCACTCAACACCCCTTCATTAATCTTTGTACCTTTATTTCCCTGAGAAGAAATATAAATCATTGTATTGTATTGCTGCTATTCATGAAAGATACTTTACTTTAAGGTATATAATTCATCATAGAATGGTTGTTTATGCATAACTGTCTCTCCTGGACCAAAATAATTCAATACTGTAAACAAAGAGAGAAAATCAAGTAAAAAACAATACTAGATTATTTACACAGATTTTAAAGGACTATCATGTGCCACCTTTGACTCAAATTTGAGAAATGTTACTTCTTAACACAACAATTTCTTCTTATCACAGAAAACCATTCTTTAGTTTATTTTTGAAAATAAATTTGTTGATCTTACTACTCAAAGATGAAAAATTCCCCAAAATGCAGCAATGGAGTTGGGCTAGACTCTGATCCAAGAAATGTGACATTAAATGGAAATGTTTGGTATTTTTCTTTGAAAAATTCTTTCACTTGACATTGCCAGAGAGAAATCCACTGACTTGCACTATAGACTACATGTGACTTGAGAAGTATTTATTTAATTCAGAAGCATTTTCAAACATTTTCCCTTGATAATAGCTCTGAGTGTGTGCAAGATCTGTGTGAAACATGGAGTCTGTAAAAGATAGGATAGGCCAACAGTGAGTGATAGACAATAGGTAGATCGTGGAAGTTTCCCTTTCTCTCTGTAGTTAGTGATATGCAATCAACTCCATCAAAAAATAAGTAAATGTCATTACAAATACCATTTGTAATAAGTAAATGTCATTACAAATACCATTTTATTAATAATTATCAGCCAGTTTATTAATTCTGGGCGGTACTTCTCAATCACTTAAATATAAGTAAAACCTGGACAAGATTTGATCAAAGTGTTTAAATGTGGTTGTTCAAGTGTCATGAATCACAGACATACTGTATATCTTAGGAGAAACTCAGTAGGGACTATCTATTTTAATCCTTTCTTTTGCACACAAATATGCCCTTGGAGTTTCTCCTACTGATTCAATGATGCTAATTGACAACTTAAGATTTGCACATGCCATGCCTCTCTACCTAATCCCCAAGCCACATCTGTGTCTCCTGTAAGTCATAAGCAGGCCAAGGACACTGTCTTAACAGTTTCAACAGCCTGTGGGAGTCTTTTGATGTACATTAGTCTCTTCACAATACAACCTGTTCAAAAACTTGATTTTCAATGATACCAAGAACTGTCTTTGTCTTCTAGTGGACTAAACAATGCTCTTCCCTTTGTGGAAGAAAAATGACACTCTGTAAATGTGTTCAGAGTAAGAATTAAGTCTCACTGGCACTGTGGTACCAAATTTGACACGTGTCATGATTTCAGACTGTCATAGTGATTTCTCATGCTTTTGCTAGACTTTAAAATAAAGACTGGAAAGGAGTTAATTTTGAAAACTATAATTTTCTACTTTTTTTTAATATTAAGCAAAAATATTAATACAAGTAAGAGTGGCTTAATTTTTGATACATCAGTGTCTAATTGAAGGTTCTCCATTCAGTCAGACTATTTTTCTAATGGCAATTTATAAAATTCATGGTGAATTGGTAGAGACTCTAGATTTTTGCTCAAACAAGCAGAAGAAGCTTTTCTTTCTTTCTTTTTTTTTTTTGGTCTGCTTTTATTCAGAAACTCAGCTTTTAGATGGATAATATTAGGTCCGATAAATGTCACCCGGTGTTTTCTGGAAACGATGTGTCACAAAACCTTGCCATGTGAAGCATCCCCAAGATATTGTTCTGTTATATTGTTATGCTTTTGACTGCTCTTCACTTGTGCCAAGCACCTTCCTACTGTGTCTGAAAATTCAGTCATACAAATTGTCCTGAATTCTTGAAAGGTAAAAAATATTTTATTGAACCAGGAACTAATAATTCTTCAGGAAGTGTTATTTACCATCTACTTTCTATTGTCCCCATGAAAAATACTGTCATGACTTTGGAGTGTGTGAAGAATGTGTATTTGAGTCAGTGCAGTGTTATTTAGCCATCCAAATCCCATTAATGTCAATGCTTGTCATACTACTAAATGTCTGCACACTTTTTGGGAAAAGTACAGTTGATTATCTAATGCTCTCTCATGCAGAGTTAGGACCTTTAGTGCTGAGAACACCATTAAAAAAATGTAGGGATCTGTACAACACCATTAAGTACCCAGATCACACCTGTCACAAGCTGGTTCCGTAAGCAAGTAGGTAACAGGTACTATGGGAGCAAGAAATAGAGGCATGTTTTTCTTTTCTTTGAAAGAATGAAACAAGTCAAACACATTTTGCGCTTTTTTTACCATGTCTTTATGCATTTATTATAAACTTCACAGAAATATTCTCTGAAAAATTTATTTCACACACATGAGAATGGGCAAGGTTTATTATTAGAGCTCTCCAGAGAGAGAAAAGCTCTCCAGAGAAAGAAAAGCAGAAAAGTGAAAAGACTTGCTGAGAACTTCTTTGCAAATCTTTGACAGAGAAAGGATTAGTAAATAGTACATTCCAGAGGTCACTTTCTGTTTATTTCTCCAAGCTTGTCTATTCCTCATTTATAATTTTAAAAACAATATGGTCCAGGCCTATGGAGACTTATTGCTGAGTATCATTTTTTGTTTAGCAGCTTCAGTTTTCTCTCTCTGTGCTTGTCTCTTTAATCTGGGACTATTCATCTGGGAATGAAATGCTAAGGAATAACAGGTATTAAATGAATTGACTGTTCCTAAGGCAAACCACAAGATGTAGTGACCCAAGAGATAGTTATTGTTACTCAACAGAAGTGAATATGTCATATTCCTTATATTAGCTGTTTAGTTCAAAAAAATTTAGTTGTTAATGGCAGTCTTCAGAAAACAAACAAAAACCAAACCAAACCAAAGAAAACAAAGCAACAAAAAAACCCGAAAACAAAACCAAACCAAAACAAACAAAAAAAAAAAACCCAAGTTCAGCTGGTATTATACAGGTACCTTCCCTCCATCCGCAGTTTCATTTCAGAAGGGTAAATCATCAATGCTATGCTTAAACTATGATGTAGTTAAAGAACATAAATCACAAAACCTGAAAAAAGAACTGGAACTGAAATTTCATGAGAATTGATTCTATAAAAATACTGCACCACAGTAACTGTTTTGAAAATTAAAACATCTTTATAGCATTTTTATTTATGCTACATAGACGATTTCAGGAATTAGAGGAGCATATTCCTAATTCACAATATTCAATATGTGCATATTTCTGTGCAAATACTTGTATATTCATATAAGTAGATAAATGAAAGCTTGAGCCTGAAAATTGTTGCTGGTAAGTGTCATAATGCATGGAATATTAATGTATAATACTGTGTGTTTTCTTTGAATTTCCCCCAGCTATTTACTTATCCATGGTGATTTTGAGTCATGATAAAAGGACCTGTTTCCTAATAATGACAGTGTCACTGGATAGCTAATAAAGACATGGGAACACATGACGTGTTACAGCCTTTGATGGAATAAAAAACCAAAGGAGAGAATTATGTGAAGTAACAGTGAGTATGGTTTATTCAACCAGGAATTAAATAGCCCCACTTTCTACAATATTACGATTTTTATGTAAACAGAATGGGAAGATATAAGAAAAATACTGGATTGTTTATGGACCCAGAGGAAGAACAACTTCTGTTGACAACTTTACACAGATTTTCTTATTACATTTAGAGGTGGTGAAAAGCTTCAAAGAAGCATTTCTACAAACAACCTGGAAAGCTCCAGCCTTTGGGAGAAGGTGTAGTTCGCAACTCCATTGGCGGATATCAGGATCACTCAGGTGATGCCAGAGGATGCAAAAAACCTGAGAAGTACAGTCTAGGTGAATGAGCTTCATATTAACGCCAGACATTTAAAATAGAGATATTTACATCAGAACTAGCTTTAGAGATTAATTTTAGCCTAAGTTAAGGAGACTACTTTACCATCAGGTGTCTGCCTACTGGCAAAAATATTTCCATGTATGGATATGGATCAAGCAAGCAATATTCTACAAGTTTGGAATGAAAGCTGAAACTAAGACATCCCCTTCTTCTCATTCCTTCTCAGCTGAGATGTAGTATCAAACAAGTTTTTAAAATTCATTTGCAAGTTTTAAAAGTTTAAAAGTAAAAGTATAGATTAAATAATTTCATACTGATTTTAAAAATCAAAAGTGAGAGCTATTTAAGTTATGTTAATGGCAGTAGCATTACCACTGTGCGTCAGTCAGCCAATGTGATTCCTTGTGTTTTACAAGGTCACTCAACATAATTGCAAGTAATGTCCTGAGTGTCTTCAGCAATGCTGACTTTTCTGATTATCTCCCTTGCTAGGCTGTTCTATTCTCCAATTGTGTTCACTTTTTATGATTAATTTGGGATAGAACAGCATGAGTTTTCATTTCCAGAGACTTGTTTCCAGTGGAGAATAGTCATGTTGTGACCATGAACAGACAAAAATACTACCAATGCACTGACATTTATTATGACATTACCCTTTCAGGAGAAATGTAATTTTATTAAATTTTTTTCACATGGATATGCCAAAAAAATGATGCTCAAAATATATTAACAGGAACTCAGAAAGTTAACATGAGGTGCAGTACAAACAAAAGGTTTTCCCTGACTGCTTGAGAGCACCTTATACCTGCATCACTTTAATTACTCTTGTAATTTGCGCTATGGTAAAGTGTGGTATCATGACCAAGATCCACAATCCTAGTTGCTTTGCAATTATCTGTGGTCCACGATGCAGAGTTTATGTAAACAGTTGCACAACCTAATGGTGATATTCTTTTCTGCCACACCGAATAGTAAGTGTCTCCTCTCACACCAAAACCAGATACCTTTCTTTGTTTTCGAGGTGACAAAATTTCTTTTTTTAAATTTTTTTTGTAAATTCTTTATTTGTTCTTGCTTACAAAACCTTTTCCACTGGAACTGAAATTTATTTAAGTGATATCAAGTCCAATGATGACCAAAACTCCGTTCAAATATGATCTTTAGTTCTGTGTAAAATTATGTATTAGGTTTTAGAATGTTATCTACTTCAGTGATTCATTCAAAATAGAGTTTATAGGAGCTCCTGGACAGACTATCAGAATATTTTAAGTGACACAAGGACTTCTGTAAGGCCTCTGACTCTGCAGATGTTCAGCCACTCCTGAATAAATCCAGAGTAATAGGAGATCCCTTCTGTCTTCAGTTACTGTTTGCTATTTTGAGGAATGGTCTTCAATAAAAAGAAGATAAAGTAACTCATTATGATTTTTTAAATTGAAAGTCTGTATAGGTTTGGAGAGGAGATGGTATGTTTTGTACTTCACTTGCTCCCCATCATGTTCCATTAAGGTAATATTAGTATTCTCCAGATATGTTGGACACCTATTACAATCTTAGATGACTTTCTCCAGGTCAAGACTGAAGAGCAATTTGCACAGTGTTATTAATTAAAACTGAATAATATAAATTATACAAAGTTTCATTCAAAAGTCTTTTTTTTTTTTTTTTTTCAATATTTTTGCTGTCAAGGAGAAAGATAACTGCTGTGTGATGTCAATTTGGGTTTCCTCAAAACCAAAAGATCTGAAGATCTGCTTAATAATTGATCATATGAAAGTCTTGATACTGATATGGGACAAACCCTAGATAATTTAAAAGAAAAATCAATATGTGAAACCCAAAAGTGTTTTGCTAATTTGAGCATACAGAAAAAAAACCCAAAACCATACATATATTTTATATATATTATAACATATAACATATGTTTTAACATATAACTGCTATTAACTAATTTACTTCCTGTGAACTCGTTGCATATTTTTAAACAATATTTTAAACCTTACATTTGTTCAAAGGGCAAGCAAAATTTGTCAGAATGAGAAGAGTGATTTGATATGCCTAACCAGTTATGGAGAACTATGTATACACTCCTATTCCAGGGTATCTTTATACTTAATTAAGAAAGAAAATTCCCAGGAGATTTGCACCACCATTTTTAAATGTTAATGTTCTGTATTCTGTTGCTATCCATCTTATTTCACCGATTACCAAAAATAAAAAGAAAAACACACACAAAAAAAGGCTCAGACAACTAGATTAGATCACATTACAAATGTCTAGCAGCTGGGACTGAGGAAGGACTGACTCACTCGAGTCTGATGTGTATGGGATGCTTTTCCTCCAGTGTGACGGGTAAAGCTGTCATCCTACAGGACTTTAAAATGCTACTTCTGTTGGAGTCAGCTGATGCATGGATCCAACACCGGCCCTCTGCACTCTGCTGAATTTCTTTTGCAGTAGTGATTTAACATTTTATTCAATTATTTCATGCTTGGCACACCAGAGCTTTCATGAGTTACATTTTCTTATATCACTGCAATTTCTCATGAAGGAAACAGTTCAACATCTTGATGCTTTTACACATTATAAATCAAACAGGTGTGAAGAAATGAAATCCACTCACCAACCAGGATTCTAAAAAGCTCTGTAATCTTCAGAGGAGCTGTATTTACTTCCTCACTGTAATGGTAAAACTCTAAAAGGAGGAATTCCAAGGAGCTACCTATGCCACTGTTCTTGCTGTTCAGAATTGTCTTGGCATTAAAAAAACCAAAACCAAACCAAGCCAAACCAAAACCAAAACAAAAAAAACCCCAAACAAACAAACAAATAAACAACAACCACAAAAAAAGGGGAGATATCTTGTCTTCTCCAGTATTACAGCAGTGTATTAATGAAGGGTTTTAACTGGATTAAGACAGAAGTGTTATGAAATCTGTAATTTGCATGACTTTTTAACTTTTCATTTTCGTAAAAGCCTTTTTGAGTATGTTTAAGTTCCTGTGTAATGTCACTGCTGTCTCAAAAGTGTGCAGCTCAGAAGCAATGAAAAGTGATATACACCTCATGCATTTCCTATGGGTAAAATTAGTTTTATGATCTTATTTCATAAATAGTCTTGAGTTGAAAATTATATTTATGCTGGGGCTGTGTGAATGCAAAATTTCTATGTCTCGCAAAACATCAACTTGAAAAAAGTATAAAAAGAGGCCATGTATAACATGGGTTTAGCATGGGGCAGCCAAGAGCCTTGTGCCTCTCTGCCTATAACTTCTCTTCATTAGCAACATCTGTTGTGGTATATGCTTTGAAATATGTCATGCCAATTTCCTTCATTGTAATCTTTGCTTTCCTTTCCCTCCAATTCCACAAAGCTCCTACAGCATTTGAAACATTTATCCAAACATCTATTTATACATTTTGAGTATTTTCTCTGAGCTGCAAGTTTGAAAATTTTCCAAATGTGTCAAGTTTCTAATTGAACTTCAGTTCTATCTTAATGCATAAGATATTGAACAAAAAGAATACTGAGAACAGACATTATGCAACGCCCTTACTGTCTGTTTGAGAGACAGGATGGATGAGGTGTGGTACAGAGGGAAAAATTCCCTTCCAAGAATACACAATAGGATATGCAGCAGCATGCATAAGTATGACTAGGATTATTGATAAGACCTTCTGATTTCTCATTCACTGATAAATCTGATAATGGCAGTTTTTGGGAACTGAGGGGAGGTTGGCTTTTTTCAGGTTATTTCAGCTATGACTTTAAGAAGGTCTACATACTTTTAAGGATTTGGCACTCTAAATTCTTTAATCATCCAAGCTAAAATGTCACTGAAAATGACATCTCCCTCCCTCCTTTACTATGCCCCTCATCCACCCCTTCAAGTTTCACATTGCTTACTTTAGGCCCATCTGTGTGAAGATAAGTGTACAAAATCACATTGCTTATATGTTTGAGGCTTCCTTCTCTTAGTCATAGTTAATTTCAGCCAAATTTGCCAAAGAGATAGTCAAAATACGATGATACTACAACGTTTGTAAAATTTAGGATTTAGGTGATAGAAAGACTCAAATTTCTGCTTCCACTGAGAAAGAAAACCCTGACACATAAACTTACATGTTCTATTAGACACTAGAGGAAACCTTAGCAGGAAATGTCCCAGAGGTCAGTCATAGGAAGAGATTTGCCTGGAATATCGGCTCTTTCAGAAGTGGGGTCAGTGGTACTGTGAGACTTGAAAGTGGAGAAGAACAGTCTTTATAATTCGTTAGTCACAAAAAACCCCCTATCTTTTCTCTTTTTTTTTTTTAATATTATTTTAAATCTTGTGCAATTTTAATTTTAATAAATGATGGTCAGCTATCACCTTTCCTGCTGATTATTATGACTTGGCTCATAATCTAAAGTGACTAGTTGAAATGCTTCAAGCTAAAAGAACTGTAAAGCTCTGCAGTGGGAAATGCACAGTGTAATGAACATGTGGTGGTAAATGGTCTGACAATCTGAATACAGCTGAGAAAAATTTCAGTGTCAAGCTGCAGTGCCTTATGTTCAGTTAGGAACAGGTAGACCTTTGGTAGTTTAAAGCTAGGAGGAGCAGACAGCCAGCACTACAGTTTATTCTCAGAAATCTTATACAAGACACATTTGGACAAAAGTCTTAATTTGCTTGAAAAATTGTTTTGAGAGTATTGAAATCAGGTCCTCTGTATGCAACTGATTAAGAGAAGATATCTCCTCTCGAGGTCTTACTGATATAGATATATTAATTTCTTTCTGTTGTCTATAGTGAACTAGTTCCACAGCTTTTCAAAATAACAGGCCTTTTCAAGGTGTAAACTTTTTTTTCACCTGTCAATTCCAGACATATTTAACCTATTCAGACATTTTCTGGCAGAGTTCTGAAGATATTACCTGAGTTAATATCTAATGTCTAGTTTTTCTGTAAGGGCATGAAGTGATTCAAAGGTTGGAATATTTAGACACAGAATAAGGTAGTAATGCCTTCTGTGATAGCTCTTTTTACTTGGGGGTTTCACTTTTTACTTTTATTGACTGTTGGAAGGTTTTATTTGCACAGGGAATACTGTTGCTAAAAATGCACATGTAATTTGCATTTTATGAGCTCCTTCTTTTCAAGAAATTACACTTACGAAAACTGGTGATGGGTCAAAAAAAATTCTGCCTGTGAAAACACACACATTCAGTGGAAAAATCTGCGCAACACCTCATCTAATATTCCCTCTTACTACAGCACACTACTCTTTTCCACCCTCTGGGTTATTTGGGATATATATTTTACATCAATCTGCTGTCCCAGTTTTATGTAATTAGATTGTTTAAAAACTTTTTTCCTAAAGGTGGATATCCATTCACCTTTTTGAACTCTGATAACAGACCATTTTTACTGGAAGGCTGACTACTCACAAATTCACTGCCTGCAGATGGAATAATGCTGAAAATCCTGAGCAATATTTTCACATGACTTTCTGTTGGTTAATATTTACAGTTTATGCTCTGACTTTACATCAGTAATTCATTGGCATGTCCACCTTTAGCCCTTGTAGTTATTCTAAAAAGAAATACAGGCATCTTATTTTTTTCCTGCTTCTCTTGATACATTTCCTTTTCTATCTGAACTTACCTTCATACATACAGAAGGAAAGAAATCCCAACAACAACAAAACCCCCAAGCAAAAAAAAGAACAAAAGACCCCCAAACCCCACAACAACCAAACCAACCAACCAACCAACTAAAAGAAATGTAAAACCAATAGAGACTAAGTATCTAGTGACAAGTTTTGAAACATTAGCTCACTGGCATCACATCTGCCAAGCTTGGCTCTTGATCTGGCAGCCTCTTGGCACTATTTTAAGGCAAGTCACTCATCATCATAAGCTTTATTGTAGTAAAGTGCATAATTTTCAGCAGATTTTTAAATTTGCTTTTTAATGCAAATATAATGGGCAAACAGTTCACTGCATCTCTAGCTCCTGGCATATGGCATCCAGGTGAAAAAGTCAGCCCATCAGATTAACCAGGTAATAGACCCAGAAGCAGCTTTAGAACTGTAAAACAAAATTGCTTATGCAGTCTGCCAAAGTACCAGATGCTGCTGTTGGATTAAATATTTTCCAGTGCTTAGCATCTGGGCTCTGAGGTTTCTGGAAAAACCTGAAAAAATTGCTAGCCACTACCATTTTTATTTCTATAGGTTTTGTTCAATGTGAGATTGTTATTTTCATTATTAATGCTACCACTGAAGTTCTGTTCTTTCTGAATAGTTGAAAATGTTTCCTATAGTTGTATCTTATAGTAAAATAGATTTGTACTTATATTGTTCTTCAGAACAACAATTCATTTAATGTAGTAATTTATCTCTGATCAGAAATGTGACCAATAGTACGCAAAGTAATTTAATGTATAGTTAGATGAGCAGATTCCTGACACAGGTATAAATTTTATTAAATACAGAACAAACTAGCTCAAAGATAAAAAGAAAAAAGTTAGGTCTATATTACCAAGTGTATATGCAAACTGGCTTTGTATCAGGAACAGCAAAATTGCCTATACTATGGCAATTTCCTATTGTCTAGATACGGTAGGTATATCTGTAATGATGCAAGCATGAAAGTTTTATATCCTTCATAGATTTCTATAAAATCTAATTTTTTATCAAGTTGTGTGAATAGAGAATTTTTTTATCCATTGAATACTTAATTTTACAGGGAAACTCTAGATGCCTGAACCTTAATTGTATTTTGTTGCGATGAATTTCGTGAGTTTATTATATACTTAATGATATATACTAATACTTAATGATATATACTAATTGAACCTATTTGGCTGACGTAAGTGAGCCAATAGGAAAGCTTATGGTAGGATGGAGCCAAAATCTTTGCATATATCTTTCTAATTACAGAAACAAATAGATTCTGCTTTTACTTTTCCTGGGAAAAATTCTGTCCTCAGATATAATTTTAGCTAAAGTGGGAAAAAAAAAAAAAAGTGCTTGTTTTCCATTACCAATTGTGCTTTTAGGGATTTTTTTGTTTTGTTATGGAATTAATAGTAATATTAATATGGTTAACAGTGGCATGTTAAAAATAAAATATCTTAATGAAATCCATTGCACTTGTAAAACAGTTTTAGAATAATCTGGTTTATCTTCTCTCTTATGGCATTTTGCATTCAGAATATCTTCCTTTACTTCAGCTGAATGAAGAATAGAAGGTAACCTTTTTATTAGCTTTGTATTATGCCTTTAAAAACATGATGCATTAAGAGAAGTCATGATTTATTGCTATTGAGCAAACCAGTGTCCTTATTCATCAAAATTCTGGTACACTACTGTAACATTGTAAAGCGTTTTGGCAGATGCCATCCAACTCCTTTGCAGCAGCATGATCGATGCTATCATTTTTGATTGATGTCTCTGACACTGTGGCATTCAAAACAGACATAAACCTCATATGCTTTTGAGAGATGATGAATACAAACTTATGGTGTGAGAAATTACTATATGCAAGAGCTGCAAATCTCCAGTGGAGGGTTTGCAACCATTAGGATGTCCTTCACTGAAGGAAAGCAGACACAGAATTTTGGGATGTACAGGCTACAAGAGGTAGGTGATATTTCTATTTCAGGATATTTTGAGGAAAACAACTTCTTTCTCATTCTTTCACAACACAGAAAACTAGTTTTTGCAGCACATAAAAGGGAGTTCTTACCCAAAAAACATCCATCTTTTCAGTGTTCTCTATAGGTATCTTGTGCTTATCTCAGGACAGGACTGAGGGCAGATGGCCATAAATCAGTTCATCAGTTCAGATAGGAGTTCTTCAGAGAATTAATAAAAATAAACACTGGATGAACATCTTGGTCGTACCAGATCCATATGAGAGAAGGCTGGTGGGATCATATTGAACTCATAAATATCAAATGCCTAAACTATGGCCAGGATATGAGTTAATCTGTGAACTATTCTACTGTAGTCACCAGGTAACCTTCAAGTGCTTTGAAACATGTAGGTAGTTTTGAAACCAGTAAGGCAGTGGCAGAAGTCTAGCAGATACAACAATTTTATTTGAAAAATTGATACTAGTCTGACATATGTTAAGTAAACAAAGGTCTCTCAAAAATACTGCTGAATATGATTACTAATTAACAATATTTATCATGACTCCTAATTGTGTTCCTTGGATTTGGCCTGTATAGGAAACTATAAACACTAATATGAGTGCATACATAATTTTTTTTGGAGGTGAAATCATGAAGAAGGGTATTAATCTCCCTAAAACAAGAAATTCAGGGAGAGAGAAAAAAAACACTTGCAATGAAACAGAATAAGGATAGCAAAAAAAAAATATAAATATTTAGCAAAAAAGAAAGTAAGTTAAAATATTCTGTCAAGAAAATACTGTAAACCGAAGGGGTGAAGAAGAAAAAGATGCTGCTCTAACTTCAGAAATAGTGTATACTTCAAAGTCTCTGGTAGCTGACCTGCAAAGTTGATGTGCAAAGTTTTCATCTCAGGCAGTAAATGTAGATGCAGTAGGGGTGAGAGCAACTGTGGCAGCAAATGCATCAGCAGTAGTGGCAGCTGTTGTTAGCATGGCACTATGTCTTGTCCTTTAGTGCTTGTTGCGCTGTTGGCTCGGTGGTTTTGGCTGGAATGTATGGTTTTACCCATTTTTTAGGAATCCACCTGAGCTCTGAGGGCGTGGACACACAAGCGTACCCACGTCCCCAGGTAATTATCTGGTACAGTCCTCGAATTTGCAGAGTTTCAGGGTCTTTCACAAGGACTGGTGGATTTTCTTTCAGCTTCTGTTGTTTGTGGTTAGCAAAGTGCCCTAACACTGGGGGATTTGGGTCTTGAAATGAACTGTTCAAAAAATTAATGGTAAATAAGTCTTTGCATAACCTAACAACTGGTGAGTTTACTTCACCTCCCCCTTTTTCCTGGATCAATATCCTTTCAATGATTGATGGTCCAGTTGGGGAGTGTGGGATGCCGGTGGAGTGGGAAACTCCCTATTTCTGCAGGAAGCTTTGAAGGCATCTCGATGTGTACGCAGGTCCGTTATCGGTTTTTATTTCCTGGGGGGTACCTAGCCTGGAAAATGCTTGGACAAGGTGTTTTTCAACATCTTTGGCATTCTCACCCACGTGGGCTGAGGCGTACACAGCTCCAGAGAAGGTGTCGATGGAAACATGCAGGTACTTGAGTCTGCCAGACTCCGGGAAGTGGGTGACATCAGTTTGCCACACCTCGCAGCTGTTCAGTCCCCTGGGATTGACCCCACTGCCTAATGATGGTAGCTGATATTTTTGGCAGTTGGGGCATGTCGCCACAATTGCTCTCAGTTGTTCCCGTGTCAGGTGGAACATGCGAATGAGAGCTGGAACATTCTAATGGAACATTGAATGGCTCAGCTTTGCCTGCTGAAAGATGTCTGGAAGACTGGTATGCTGTGCAGGCATGGCTAGTGTGTCCGCTCACCGGTTGCCCTCAGCAACTGGTCAGTGAAGTTCGGTGTGTGATCTTACATGCATGATGTAAAATGGTTGCTCCTGGTGGGAGATCAGACATACGAGGTTCGAGAGCAACTCATAAATTTATTTGAAATCTCTTTTAGGAGAGCATTTTCAGCTCTCACAGTTACCCCAGCAACATAGGCTGAATCGGTGACTAAATTGAAGGGTTCTTGAAATCTCTCAAATGCCCTGGTGACAGCTGCTAACTCTGCAACTTGAGGCAATCCGGGGACCACCTTGACATCAGCCTCCCACTGCTGTGTCTTGGGATCTCGCCAAGTCATTACTGACTTGTGGGATTTCCCTGAGCCATCTGTAAAAATTGTCAGGGCATTGAGGGGTCTCCGACTTTGTATTTCTTTTGGAATCAGTTTGAAAGCCGAATTAAATAATTTATGTTTAGGATAATGAATTGAGATTTGTCCGGAGTAACTGTCTAAAGCGAATTGCAAATTGACATTATTTTGTATTAGGTGTTCCAGTGTATCTGATGTGATCGGTAAGTGGATGCATGTAAGACCGCACCCCGCGAGGGTGCGGAGACAAGCCCTAGCCTTCATGATCAACTGAGCCATCAGTTCTTGTGGCATGGTGATACTTTTGGATGGTTGGTGTGGAAGGAACACCCACTCAATGATAATGAGGGAGTCCTTCTGCACCTCATCCCACTGAAACAGCAGGCCATGGACATGTGGCACCTTCCCAAGTACTGAAAGCTGGAATGGCAGACTCGGCTGGTACTGGTGAGCCTGTTTTGATGACAGTGCCTGTTGTGGTTTCTGGATAGATATCTTGGCCTCTTTGGTGAAGACCCTCGGTGATGTCAATTCACTCCCTCCTTTCAATAAATTGAAAAGGGGGGTGAGGTCCTCGGTAGTGATGCCCACCCATGACCTTACCCAGCTGACAGACCCACATGGAGTTGTTGTAGTTCTTGTAAGGTCTTAGGGTTGTCATTGATGGCCAATGGCTGGGGAGTGATGGTACTATCAGTGATTTTTGAGGCCAAGGTATTTCCATGGGCTCACTCTTTGCACTTTCTCTTGTTGCAGCTCAAATCCGTTTTCCTGCAGGCTGTTTGTAACTAGTTTCAATGTCCAGTCCAGGTATTTGTCATTGGGGGCACATACCAACACATCATCCATGTAATGAAGGATGATGGCCTGGCTTGCCTTCTTGTGGATGGGGGACAGAATGCGGGCGACATACCACGAGCAGATAGTTGGGCTGTTCTTCATGCCTTGTGGCAACACCCACCACTGGTAGCACCGCATGGGACCTTCTCGGTTGATAGATGGAACCGAGAATGCAAACCACAGGGCGTCGTCTGGGTACAGGGGAATGTGAAAGAAACAGTCTTTTGTATCAATGACAGCCAGATTCCATTTTTGGGGGAGCATTGAAGCACATGGCATGCCTGGTTGTAGGGGTCCCATGTCCTCTATAACTTCATGAATTCTTCGCAGATCGTGGAGGAAGCGCCACCTGTCCCTCCCCGGCTTTTTGATAACGAATACCAGAGAGTTCCAGGGGCTGTTGGTTGGCATGATGTTGCCCTTCGCCAACTTCTCCACAAGTGCATTGAGCGCCTTCAGTTTTTCTTTTCTCAGCGGCCACTGATCCACCCACACTGGTGAATTTGTTTTCCAATGCAGTGCCTGAGTGGGGCGCCCCCAAGTGGCCACTATTAAAAATCCTGGGGCCCTCAGGGAATATCAATCCAAGTCCCCCATTGGGACATGAGTTCCCTACCCATAGGGTCAAGCTGGTATCTGTGATGAATGGGCGTACTGAAGCCATTTGCCCATCTGGCCCCTTAAACTGGATGATGCTCTTACTTTGTTTTGCCAATGTGGTGCCTCCTATCCCTGTGACGCCACCCTTAACAGGTTGCAGCTCCCATTGTGACGGCCACTCAGTGTGAGGAATGACCATCATGTCTGTCCCCGTGTCCACCATCCCCATGACTAGAATGGTTCAACCTCCCTGACAAGAGTTCACAGTCCATCAGGGGCATTTCTTTCTCCACCACTTCTGTCCAGCCGATGGTATTACCAGACAGATGCCCTCTGATAGGGAAGGCGTGGGCTATTATACTGCCCCGTGGTAGGAAGAGTGGAGGGTGGACACATCTCACAAGAAGGATGAAACCTCCATCTGGGTCTATTATGGTGGACTCAGGGGAGATTTCTATTTCAAGCAGTGTATTTTTTGTGTCCCCAATGACAAAATAGTGTTTTTCAAAGTCAAGTCTGGTGTTTTTGAGGCTAACGGGAACTATTTGCAATGCTGTTTCTGTGAATCATGTGGGATGGTCACATGTTTCCTCATACTTCTGTCCTGGTCTCCCAACGTCTGTTTCAGTGGCTACTTCACTTGTGACCATGCGCAGGCCACACTGTGCTGCTTCTTCAGTTTCCCTGGTGAGCTGGTGGTCCTGGGAAGACATTCTCAGAGTTTTTATTAATTGGAGCAGGTGCTCAACAGTCTTTGGCCCAGAGGCCCCTCTTGCCACACCAGTGGCAGATGATTATTCTTCTTGTGGGGCCTCCTCTGAGGCTGCTGCCACAGTCTCCTCCAACATGCCTGACTCCCCCTTTTTTTGTTTTTATTTCAGTGTCAAGCGTTGCAAGCTTAATGCAGGCTTCCATTATAAAGTCTAGGGCGGGCGGTGCATCAAAAGGCAGGCCGAGGATGATCCTCTTGCATGCATCGTTTGCATTTGTTTTCGCTATCTCGCAGAGGATTTCCTGCTGCATTTTGGGGTCCTCAATCTGCTTTCCCACCGCTTGCCGCAGTCTCTCTACATAATCTATAAAAGGTTCTGCAACTGCTTGACGGATGTTAGTGTAGCTTACTTTGGGGATTTTTGATGGCATTAACAGAAGTGCCTTTTCTGCTGCTCCTTTTATTTGGTTTAGGAAAGGCCCTGGTATTAATCGGGCCTGGTCCTGGGGTTTGGCCAAATCCCCTTTACCGGTTAAATGCTCTATAGTCAAATTTGAGTTCTCCAAATCAGCTGAATTATCCAAGCTTTGCAAAAGTTCAGAAAGGGGATCCCTTAGAAGCTTTTTCCAGGCTCTCTCCCACAGGATATACTCCGTTGGGAGGAACAGGCATGAAAAAATGTTTTTAATATCATGTGGGACCAGCACGTTTGAAGAGAAAGTGGCTTGTAAAAGATTCTTGAAATAAGAGCTTTCTCTTCCAAACTCTTTCTGAGCTTTGCAAAGCTCTTTTAAATGTTGATATGAGAAGGGTTCCCATTGTGGGTTCCTTCCCATCTGGCTAAAATGTATGGGAGCGGCGAAGGGATAGGCCTCCTGTTCTGGGTTCCGGTTTCTGGGGTCTTCACATCCAGTCCAGGCAGCGTGGGAACTGGATATGGGACGGTGGGAACAAGAAGCAGGAAGAGGATGGGTNAGGATGGGTGGAGCCAGCAGGGGAAGGGACGGGGGCAGAGGCGGGGTCATGGTAGGAAAGGGTGTGGCCGACGCTAGGGACAGAAGCCAACGCTGAGGGGGCGGTGCCTGATGGGTGGGAGGGGCCCGACGACAGGAAGTTTGATGAAGGGGGAAGGAAGGGGTTGAAAGGGCAAGGACGAAAGGGATTGTGGGGAGAAGGAGACAAGATGGCTGACCATGCCGTGTGGTCTCTGCCATCTTGTATGGACCCACCATTTTGTAAAACCTGGGGATTTGTAACTGGGGAAGAGGGAGCAGGAAATGGGATTGGGAAAGGATCTGAGACAGCAGGACCCTTGCTGCCTCGGAAGGGGAGCTGGGGAGACTGCAGAGGGCCAGGGAGATGGTGGCAACCCTGTGCCGCATGGCAGGCTGCACCTCNGGCAGGCTGCACCTCCCAACCTATCCAGCGTAGGGAAAAAGGGGGTAGGAGCAGAAGGTGAGGGATGAGGGAAAGGAGTTTTCAGGGTGGAGGGGGAATTCAACTCCCCCGTCTCTTTCTCCACTTTCCCCTGCTTTCTGACTAAATCATAAATTAAAACTAACAAAGGAAAGAATTTTTGTACTGAGGTGTTTCTGGCACTCCTCAAGGCAGTCAGTTTTCTCCCAACATCATCCCAGAATGATAGGACCTGAACTGCCCCTGGAGACACCCAGGGAAAGTAAAGAAAGAGCCACCAAATAAAACGCTTTAACAAGCCCCTAGAGAATTTTTTCCCTTCCTCCTTAAGGGAATCCCCAACTTGGATGTAAACCTCTCTCTCATTCAAAGACAGCTGACTCCCCATTCTTACTAACTTTTGAATCAGAAACACCCCAAACCACGGGAAAAAGGGAAAACTAAAGGGAAAATCACTCAGAAACCAGGATTTCTACATTTCCCTCTTAATGGGGCCCCAACCCCAGGGAAAGTGCACTTATCTGAACCATGAGGATCCTCTTAATACCAGGACTGAAGTCTGAATTCTGCCTCCAGGAACAGAAATCCATGGAGAGGGGGTCCTCTGCTGGACTGGTCCTCCTCCGAGCTCCAACTGGCTCCAACCGAGGGAGGGCTGTCAGTCCTCTCCGTGGAGCACCACCAGAAAAAACTTGGTATGCTCACGAGGGATTTGTAGTGTCCCGAAAAGACTAACACTCGGCACAAGCCAAGGACGTCTCCACAGAAAAACCTCCCACTGGAGGTCCCTGTTTGGGCACCACGACACGGTGATTGCGTTGCTCACAACTGATTGGCGTCTACACTAGAAATGTCCCTGGCACTCAGTCCGAGCTGCAACCAGCTGGGATGAACAGCCGACAGGCCTAGCTGGGCTGGCAGTCCTGATGGCAGATGTGTCAGTGGAGAAAGAATGAGAGGGGTCTCTGATGTGGGTTCCAGCAGGTTTATTGTGCAGAAATGTCCAGGGATGAAAGACCCCAAGAAAGGCTGGGTCCAGGGTTTTATACTAAAGGGAAAGGGCGGAGGGAAGGGAGACGACCAATAGGAGAAGGGATCGTGGGAGGAGTAAATAGGGGAATATCCAATAGGAATAGTCTGGGGGAGGAGAAAAAAGGGATCAGCCAATGGGGCATTGAGTGACAGGGAATTTTCCAGAAACATACATATGAAATACAGGGAAATGCATAAACATAAGCTAATACATAAAACTGGGTGGAGAGAACACAAACCAGTAACTGGGGAGCATGCAAACAAGGGAAAACAAGAATTCTGGGAATTCACCCTAACTGAGGAGTGGGGATTAGACTGCAGTGCTTTGAGTCCACCAATCTGTTGTATCCCATGTGGCTTGTGCCACACACACCGCAAGAGCCAGACGCTATACTAAATGATGCTTTTCTGGATTAACTTCATGTAGAACAATTAAGAATGTGAAAAACATGAGAATATAAGCACAAGATTGTTAATTGGAGGAACTAGGAGGCAAATAGAAGGAAAGGAAAGGGATGAATTCTGCCAAAAAGGTGGCATAAGTGAGGGAGAAAAGTTGAAAAGCAGGATTTATTACACAGAAAAACAAATTTTAAAAAAAAGAGAAAAAAGGACATTGTAAGAACTGACACAGCTATAAGAAAGAAAAAGTAAATATGATGAAGTCACAAATTAAGCTCATGGGAGGACAAATTTCAACAAAGAAAAAAATGCAAGACTAAGAAACATTTGAAAAACAGTGGTGGGAAAAAGATGACTGAAGCAAATGGAAAAAAATTCAAGCAGATTAACTAAAACAATCATATCAGTGTTATTATACAGTGAAAACAATCATTCACAAATGGCTACATCCCAAATAACAAAGGCTGATACTTCTGCTCAGAAACAGCCATGCCATTTAATTAAAAATATGTTTGTATTTCAATTATGCATCTTAGAAAGATAGAGAACAACCCTCACGCTTAATCATTGCACTGAAAGGCAACACTTAGCAAATTTTGGGTGTCAAGTTGTAGCCTTTACTGGAATTGAGCAAGGAAACCTTTAGGATGCTAAGCAATGAATTTTCTCCCTATGTTACAAACAGTAGGATGGCTCCTGTGGTGGAAAGCATATGTCTGGGCTTAAAACTGCTGTTCTGAAATTGCATCCAATAACATTTTCTAATTAAGAACTGCTTTTGATAACTGCTCCACACTCTTCAATCTACATTTCTAAAACAGACGAAGAAAATTACGTGAACTAGTTAGAGGGGAAGTTTAGGACTGATCAGACAGTTTGCTAAAGACCTATTTAATAATCACTGGAAGATGACATCCCTGGCTTCACACAACCTGTTCTATGAATGAGTGCCAAAGCTGTCTTTTAGCTAGGCAGCAAAATTGCTCTCATTTCACACTGATTATAACCTTGGTAACACAATCAGTGGAGATTTTCTTGATTTATTTTGTTGAAAGAGAAAAATCACACTGTCAGTTTGGAAAAACTGCTTCTTAAAGACTAAAAATTCCCCAAATTGCTTTCAATTTTAGAATATTGTTTTTTAATGTGAAATATTTTTATATGCTTACAATGTAAACACTTGTAGATTCTTGACAGGATGTACATCTGTTGTGGATAGTACACCGAGCCCCAGCTCAGCCCCATGCAGCCACTGACTCACTCCCCCACCGGTGAGATAGGGGAGAGAACTGGAAGGGTAGAAGTGGGAGAACTTATCAGTTGAGACAAAGACAGTTTAATAGGGGAAGTAGAAGTCACATGTGCAAGCAAAGCAAACCAAGAAATTCATTCACCTGTTCCTGTCTGCAGGCAGGCGTTCAGCCATCTCCAGCAGAGCAGGGCTCTGTGATATAGAGGTGACTTGGGAAGACAAATGTCATCTCTCTGAAATCTCCCCTTCTTCCTTCTTCCCGTTCCCCTTTATATGCTGAGAATGACATCATTTGGCCTGGATTATCACTTTGGTCAGTTGGGGTCACCTCTCCTGGCTCTGTTCTCTCCCAACTCCTTGTGCACCCCCAGGCTGTTCACTGGTGGGGTGAGAAGCAGAGAAGGCCTTGGCTCAGTGCAAGCCCTGTTCAACAATAATAAAAACATCCCTGTGTTATCAACACTGTTTGTGCCACAAATCCAAAGCACAGCCCCATACTACCCACTGTGATGAAAATTATACCAGCCAAAACTAGCACATCAAAAATTTTTAGTACACACACACACACACACACATTTTATTTAAGAGCTAATCAAAATAACCAGCTAACTGAGCATGATACAACAGGATTTTGCATTTTTCACTGTCACTGTAATTCAGGGGTGTGAATGTGTGAAATTAATGGTGGATAAAGACAAGAACTTTTAGTCAGTATGATTCAGTATACAGCCCCAACATACATAACTTGCAGTAAGATTTCACTGTTTCAGTTTTTCATATGAAATTACAAAGGAATTTGTTCCAATGATGAAAACTTATGAAATATATTTTGCCTTTGAGGTTATCAATCACATTTGGATCTTGTACAATATCTTGTATGTAGTTTTGACAATCTACTATCCAAAATAAAATGCTGAGTCACAGACTGGTTTCTTATTTATAGACACATTATTTATTCTTTTCAAGAATAAATATTTGTATATTTATATTTAAGCTTAACTTTGCAGAGTGTATATATATATATACACACATATAATGCTATCATGCGTACATACCATATCAGTCTACCTAATGCTATTCCAATTCAGTATTTTAAGGGCTGAAGAATCTGCCCTGGACTGCACTACCAAGATCAAGGTAACAAGGTAGGCTTCATAAACAGTCTTATCTTCTTGGGCTCTCTTATTTTCAGAAGCAGATTTACTAATTTCAGCTAAAAAAGGGATCCAGACTGACTGGTTATTTGGAATGTGCAGAACTGGTGTGAAGGTTGAAGCCTTTGATGGAAAACAGTAAGCACTATGGTCTACAACCTAGATGAATTATACTGGAGCAGTTTACTGAGACATGTCAAAGATTTTTAAAGCTGTGAAATTTCATTTTAATGTTTATATTCACAGGAGAGATGGTCTGGAATTAAAATACTCTATGTATTACCCTCTATCCACTTGTAACACTAGACAAAATGCGCTACACTCCAGTCACACATATAGGCAGTATAGCTGCCTATACTTCCTAAACACAGTTTTAGAGATCAATTATAATTATATTTCATGGGCCTTATTTGTGTATTCTATTGTTCAACTGAAGTTTTTGGCAAAGTTCTCAAACATTTCTTTTCTTGCCTGCATGCCCATTGTCCTGAATTGAATAGCATCCTGTCTTAGTACTGCAGTACTTCCATTTAAGTTATATTTCTCTTGTGAGATAGCTTCTCTTAAGCTACTTTGTACATTGAACACATAGTTTCTGACACATAGGAATTAGAATTTTGAACTTTGTACGAAATTTTCAGTTTCATCCCCCAAAAAAGGCAACATAAATTTGTTTTCAAAAATAAAGCATTCCAAACATGGTGTTTCAGTATAATTGGGCCATTTAATTTTTGTGAAATATTTCACCATTGTAAATTGTAAGATTCATCTTTGTTCCATTATTCTGCCATGACTGGCAATACAAAAGGCATACTAAATTCAAACATGACCATATTTCCTTAATAGGAATCCAAATCCATATTCCAGTTACATACCAGCATGGAACAAAGGTTAAGAGGCACACAATGGTTTCATTATTTTTCAATAGAAGAATTAAATGACATCAAAAAATACGCAAAAATGCTAGAATGTACTGTTTCACTCAGTGGGTGCTGCAACTGCGGAGCCCTATACCAAAGACGGTTGGTGCTAAAAGCTGGAATGAATTTAGTATGAGACAGGAGAGATTTGCTGAAGATATATCCACTCAGTTTTTCACATAGATAAAACCTACAGTTGACTCAGGAGTACCAGAGAAAAATAATGTATGTGCTTGTCTTGTTTTTCACCTTTCCACAGGCATTCTTTTGCGAAGAATGTTAAAGGTCAGGGTTCTGGTCTTGTCTGAAAAATTAAAGCCATATTTATACTCTAACTGCTGAAGAGAACAAAAATTGCACAGTATCTCACATGACTTCATGACATCAGTGACTGGTACAGACTGATGCAAAGTCCCCTGTCCTTTGCTCTTGGTAAGATGGTAAGAGTCAGATGATAGAGATGAGAAGTTAATTGTAGTTCCTTGCAATGTGACTTCATGACTTCATGTCAGCTACAGCCAGGGCAAGAAGCAGATGACTAAAAGACCAGACCCAAAAGACCAACAGACCTTGTGACTCAGTTACCTTCATGCCCCCTGGCTCCTCCCAAAGTCTGCCTGCTGACAGGAGACCATTGGTCCAGTCCAACATTCCACTGCAGTGCATTGGTGGAGAATTTTTTCCATCTGACTGGAGAACCTCTCTGGAGGGTGCAGTTTCCTTGGTGGTCTCCTGCTGACTGCCTGTCCCATGTGACATATGAAATGGTTGCCAGGCAAAGTGTGTCCAGAGACAAGGCTTTCCCCCATCTTCTCCTAGTTGCCTCCTGGAAGTGGCACATGTGCAACCCCTTCCCCACATCCTTCTGACAATCAGAGTTGAGACAGAAATCAAAATTAAATTGGCCCCTCACAACCCTATACATACACTCTACAACATGGAGACTCGCTATTTCTTGTAGGTTTTCATTGCCGAACTCTGAAGCCCCAAGATTAGGTTAGACACAACAAAGATAAATCTCCTGCATTCAGTGGAAAATCTGGGCAATAAAAATATTAAATGCAGTATACTGTCAGAAAATATTAAATTTTCACAAGAGAGCTTCTACTAGTGAAACCTGATTTAGTGAAAGTTGTCCCTGCTCATTACAGCGGGGTGGGACTAAATGATGTTTAAGGATCCCTTCCAAACCAAACCTTTTTATGATTCTACTACAATTTGAATGGTTTTTTGGAAGACACTTCACTGTATTCAATTAGAGATGATTTACTATATGTAATTTAGGTCTCTACATGTTAGACATGTTCGGCCAGCTAGTTATCAAAAGCCTATTTATAGTAAGTTGCCTATTTGTGAAGAAATGAGTTGGAAAAGATTTATTGTCCACTGACAGTTAAGAAGCCTAAGGCTTACTAGGAAAAGTTCAAGACCAGTGGCATAAATGAGTGAAACAGAGCAGAAAAGGTAACAGAACAGGTAGCATTCTTTTCTACTTGATACGGAGAGGTCACATTACAGGGGCTGCTTTGTCCATTGTTCTGAGTATTGTGATAGCAAACCAAAAAGTGTAAACATGACTTTCTGCTTATGCATAAATTGTAACAGGAGAACAAGGACAAAGCAAAGCATAACTATGCAGTAGTCAAGGAAATCATAATTAGGTACAGCATATGGGACGTAGCTGCAGGATAGAAAGAAGATGGAAATGTCAGAGCTCTTTTTGAAAAAGAAGGCCCCATAGATAAAAACTAGATAGAGGATGGCTGTTTTGGGGTTGGAGGGTCCGTGGGTTTAGCCTATGCAAAAAGCAAGGAGCAAAAGCTAGATTTCACAATGCAAAATATTCAAGTGGAGAGTGAAAGAAAGGTGTAGCTATTGGAAAAATTGGAGACTAGTTTTAAAAATGTCTTAGTGTTTGGTGAAATGATAGGCAAAGGGAAATATGAGTAATAAGTCGAGATGTAGAAAAAGTTAGTTTTAAAAGAATTTGGCTGCATGTCAGCTGGAAAATTGACAACATGGATAAGAAACAGATAAGAAATTTACATTGGGCTTATATCAAAATACATACAACTGCACATATATTTGTAGACACAAAAGAGAAGTATAGATGCCCACAAAATAAATATTACATTGTCTAAATTGTACTTCAGAATTTGCTCTGTGGGTTGAAGGGGTTTTTTCTTGTCTGTTTGTCTGAATTTTGGAGCAAACAATCTGGTTTTAGCTAGCGTTCATAGTCAATAATAGCATTTGGTAGGAAATTATTTCTATATTTCCAGAATGATTCACTTATTATTAATGACTGTTTTCCAAATCTTATGCATTGCAATGCCCCACTGAACTCTTTGTGGATGCTCACTCTAAGAGATTGTTATTACTATCTTAGCAAAGGCATTTTTGTATACTGCTATTACCATTATGCCAATTATTATACATACACAGATGTTTTCTTCAGCTTCTGATTTTGTGTTGATTGATTGGCTGTTTACTAAGAGACAGATAGACTTCTAGGTTAGAGTGAAAAAGTTATGATTATTTCTGAAGGCAATAACCTCTGAACTCTGATATTGAAGAACAAAAAAACCAAACAGCAATGATGGTCTGCGAAGTCCATAAACTCTGAACTAGAGATTTAAAATAGTTGATAACGACTTACTGAAGGATGTTGCAGTCTATCTCTTAACAAGCTACTTTCTGACATGTCCTATTTCTAAGTGACCTTATAGACAATTGCAAAGGGTCCTGTTTGTTAACTGTGTAATTCTTGCTACCCTGCTGAAAAAGTGAAATTTCACAGTTTAACTGGCAGTCTGATGGCAAAAATCCCTTATTGTCACTGTTCTTCATGTCCATAAAAGTCAAATTCTGTGTAAATAATCATGCTTTATCGGTACCATATGTCACATCAATTTAGTTTGGTGATTTTTCTTCTTTATTATTTTAAAGGTTACCCTTGTTAATAACAATCTCACTCAGTCTTGGGCATCCAGTTCTTACACAATAAATAAAAAATACTTTAGATTTCATGTATAGAAGCTTTACATTTCTCTTTGTATCTGTTAGACTAAATCAGTCATCAAAACATTGGAAAAAATACCTTACTGGGTTTTGTAGTTTTGACTGGAGATAAATTGTGTGAGCAGTGAAGCAACCTGTGAAGGTACCAAAACCAGGGAAAGCTTTAGATAGACCTACAGTGAGCATAAAATATGTTTCTTATAATTTCATAAGTGTTATTTTCTTTGACAGGTAAGCTATAATTGGAGGTCAGTCACAGAGACCACAACACAATATATGCTAAGGACAGAACAGAAATATTATATTGTCTCACTGAAGAAGCTGCATCTACTTTGCTGTGAAAGGCTGTGTGTTCTGCATAACAATGCCTGGCCATTAAGAGGATGTGTATTTGAACAGTAGAGGCCATAGGGACAATAGGACTCAGTCCATTGCTAATTTTTGTATTTCTGCCATTTTAATATTATTGTTACTATTACTATTACTATTACTATTACTATTACTATCACTATTCCTATTACTATTACTATTACTATTATTACTATTTTACTATTACTATTACTATTACTATTACTATTACTATTACTATTACTATTATTACTATTATAAAATAAAAGGGAAATAATAGAAGCCTACAAGAAGAAAGGTACATGGTTTGAAAGGAGCCAGTTTACATGAGTTTTATTGTGTCTCTGTGCAGGTTTCGTGGTCTCTTGAAATCACCATACATTCAATCTTTGCACCAAGTGACAAAGGAGAATTTGGACATGCTATGGTTATTTTTTCTTTCATTTCCTTTCACCCATCAGAACCTGTGTTTTGAAGTATAACTGCAAATAAGTGTGAATGAATAAATCCTATCAAGGAGTTGCCTGTAAGTTCCAGTGTATAGCCCAGCTGCTGGCAGGAGTGATTTCTACTGCAGAAAAGGAGGAACGGCTTTGTGAGAATTCAGTCAGCTTTACTCTTGAATCTTGCATCTTTTTCCAGAGCAAAAGTACAGAGAACCTCTCAGTTTCTTTTTAGTTCATTTCTATCAGGTAAGAAGTGCTGAATGTGGATACAGATGATGATGATTTGCAAAGTGTCACTATCAGTTTGGGTATGAAGCACATACAAGTTAAACTCAAGGACAGTAAGAAAAAAACCCCCAACAGTTTCTCCTAAGATTTAGCAAAAAAAACTTCACAAAATATATATTCCTTCAATTTTAAAGATACATGTGCTGTTTTCTGATAGATTAAAAGAGTATTCCTTTTGCTCTGGTGCAGGTTTTCTTCCTACAAATGAATCTACAAATATATTGATCACAATCTGCTTCCTACTGAGTAATAAAATACTTCTTTTAGTATGAGATTCCACTTTACACTCTTGTAACTGTTTACAGTAAACAAAGGGAACTAAAGGAACAAATAAAACCCAATCATAAGTTAAAAAAAAAAAGAAAAAAAGACAAGGAAAACATTTAAAACCCACAAAATTTATGAACAATGCACACCCATGCACACACATAATCTGTTGTGAATCAAATTGAAGCTGGGATATACTGTAGATATACTAAAAGCTGTGAACAACAACAACAAAACTAACAAATAGCCACAACTTAATAGGACCGTATTGAAATGATGTAACATTCAGTCAACTCCACTATTTTGATTTAGGATCTCAAAGAGATAGTAAACCTCTTAATGACAATCACGAATTAGATTAGAAAGACTTACTAATATCCATTGGAAACCTAATTCTCCAGACTGATTAGAAATGTTCATTGAAAGAGGTTTAGCTCAGAAAAAGAAGGTTTTTTAAGACTGGAGAAATCAATCTAAAAATAAAGAAGTTATTTTGAAGAGATATATCACCAATATTGGAAAACAGGTATGTACTAGAACTAGATATGAGTCTGCAAAGGCTCATCCCAGAAAGAAAGTTAATTGTAGATCTGGGACACTTAAGCAGAACCAGGTAGCCACTCTGTTTAGTAGAAAAGAGAAACATATTTCTCTATTTGTCAAATGTATTGTCAATCAAAATTTAAGAAACTTGTCTTCATGGAGCCTGGCTCACTTTGTTAAGAATTGCTTTGTTGTCCTTAGTGAGGTTGTTCTCTTTCTGAATTGGAGTATATCCTGCACAAACTTTTATTTTATCCAGTAACCTTTCCATTGGATCTCATAATCTTCTATCTGATTACTACGAATTCCTCTTCTCTGATACTCCTAAGTGCAAATTTTTCTTCAATGTATAAGAAAAGATATCTAAGTCAGTAATGTCATCCTTGCCTCCAAGATCAGTCCCTTATTAACATGCTGATCTGTCTTATTGCCTGTTCCACACTACAAAGCCAAGATCAGTATTACTGGCCATGGTCACCAGTTCTAAAGACATTACTAAGCACATGGAAATTCTTTCCTGACCACCTCTTGCCCAATTGTTTCATCGCCACCTCACTCATGTAACTGAGCAGGAGTTAATATGTTAAGAGATGAAGCTAGAATTTATTTGTCAGTTTATATTTCATGACTTTAGGACATAATTTTAGAGTAAATGGTCTTCTATTCTGTAACTTCTATTATATGTCACTTATTGTTTTTGTTTATAATACCTGTGAAGCAATAACTGCAACATTTGGTTTTTTAACTTGTGCTTCCCTGTGCATAATGTAAAAAAAAAAAAAGGTAACAATAAAAAAGTGTGAAAGAAAAATTGAAGGAATACATTCTGCAGAATTGTAAGTATAGAAAGAGATGAAAACTGGATATATACACTTGGAGTACTTATTACCAGTATGGATAACAGTAGTTACCATCTGCACCTGGAAAGGAACCTTGGCTAGTATTTTTAATATCTTCTTGTATGATGAAATGTCAGACTTCAAGGCTCCCTCTTTACTCTGTGTGAGTAATAACTAATAAAGAGACATGATGACAACCCACTCCTCCTGCAGGGGTTTACTAGTAGGTAAGAGAAGAAATATTTACATTAGTTTATCACTCTTTATTACACACTAGTTAGTTTATCTAATTACACACATTAGTTTATCTACATTATTACATCACTCTTGAGTAATGGGATAAGATTAAGGAAGGGAAAACTCAGGCTGAATTTCATGTAAAAACCACTTGACAGTGAGATCTATTAGGCCATGGAATAACTTCCCTCAGGATATTTAAAATGAGACTAAACTATATGTCTGTTAGGACAGTGCATTGATAAATATACAGCAGGAAACAAGTTCACCTCAGAAGAGTGAAGGTGCAGATATGACAAATTTTTTTAGATTGTATGAATCTGTGAGTTTGAACAAAACTGGCTAAAGGAAATACAGTTTCTTAAATATTAAGCAGACCAGCAGTAGGAAAAGCTAACTGTGGCATAGCTTTTGTAATTTTATAGCTCATTGCTCTGCATGAAGACTGTCAATTTTTACTAAACACTTCACAATTTACATTAAATTAAGGCCCTCAGTAGTAACCAGCCTACTCCCCTTCAATTCTGTCCTTATCCATCACCCAAGCATAAAATGACCCCTTAGACACAAGTTCTTCCTTCACACCCTCTCTCCCCCCATCACCATTTCCAAAGTACATTATCTGGAAAGCAATTTAATGTATATTTTGGTTATGATACGTGATGAATTAGAAAGAACAGAAAGAAGTGGGGAGGTCTTTTATAATGATAAATATGTGACATTTTTATAGGGTCACTTTTCTGCTTATAACGACCCTGAAGCCTACAGGAATATGATGTGTAAATGGCAGAATTTTGTACTGACTATGTTTAGGATGCAAAAAAATGTACAAATCCAAGTTAGCATCTGGCTGGCCAGGTTGCATTTCATGGCTTGACTATTAGACCTAAGGAAATTATTTGCTGTTCTCAAACTTGCAGAGTGAACAAAGGAAATGACCTCATATCTACAAATTAATAAGATGAAGAATTAGAAAACAGTCCTGGCACTCAAAGCATTTTAGGGCAGGCTGGTGATGTTCTAATTTCTTATATAAGTTAAGAATTTTCTAACTTAATTTTTAAAAATTCTAAAATTATGCTTCTAATATTATAAATATACTTGATTAGTAATGAATTTTATATTTTCTATTTTATTGATAGGAAAATCTGAAAAACAGATGCAGAAGAAGCTCATTGAAACTTGCAACTGCAAATAAAAGCATGCTAATGTGTTACTCACTCTATTGTATTTTATTGCTTGGCCTGTTAAATTATAAAATTGTAAGGTACTGCTGAAGTAATTCAATCAAATAAAGTGAAAGTAATATTGATGAAAATCCCTTTCATTTTTATTGACCCATAAACATTAGAGTGTAAATGCTTAAGATTCTCCTCAGAAATCTGGGAGATGGTGGTGTCATAATTCTAAATAGCAAAAAAGGAACTATGTATTAGCATGTATTAGCAGATGAACTTAAAGTCACTTGATAACATTTTTAGGTTATAAAACCAGAATCTATTAATCCTTCATATATCCTCATCTCTCTTTTCCTTCCCTTCCTGTATTTGAAACAGATACACTGTCTCTTAGGATTTCAAATCCTATCACAAGTGTGAAAGGAAGTGTGGGGAAGAGTAAGGAAAAATTGAAGGAGATATTGTGAAGATATTTCTTTCTTCTCTCTCCCAATAGAAAGATGATCCATGCATCTCTTCTGTTTCCATTGAAGTTTTAGACCTTCAGTGCAATACAGATGACCCTAGAAACTATGAGCCTCTCAGTCTCACTTCCAGTGCCTGGTAAAATTATGAAGATTATTCTGGAGGTATTGAAAAACAATTGAAGGACAAAGCAGTCATCGGTCACAGCCAATGTGGCTTCATGAGGGGAAAGTCGTTTTAAAAATTTAATTTCTTTTTATGACACCTAGTTAACCAAGGGAAACCAGTTGATGTTAATTATCTTTTTGGATTTCAGTAAAACTTCTAATACTGTATCTCACAGTATCCTTCTGGACAGCAACCAGCTGGATAAACACAATGGGCGAGCAACTGCCTCATGGGTCAGGCACAAAGGGTATTAGTGAAAGGGGTGACATAAGACTGGTGAGCTGTCACTAGTGGGGTTCCACAAGGCTTCATTTTAGAGTCAGTGCTCTGCAACATCTTCATAACTGAACTGGATGCAGGACTTAAATGTATGTTGTTTGCCGACAATACTAAAGGGGAAGGATCTGTCAAATTTCTTGAGGTCAGAGAGGCCTTGCAGAGAGCCCTCAACAAATCGGAGGGCTGGGCAATCACTGACTCTATGGGGTTTTACAAGGACAACTGATGGATTCTGCACCTGGGATGGGGCAACCCTGGATGTACAGACTGGGGAACGAGAGGCTGGAGAGTGGCACCAGAGAAAGGGAACTGGGGGCAAATTGAGTATGAGTCAGCAGTGCCCTGGCAGCCTGGAGGTCTAACCAAATCCTGGGGGGCATCAGGCACAACATCACCAGCTGGGCAAGGGAGGGGATTGTCCCGCTCTGCTCTGCACTGGGTGGCCTCACCTCAAGTCCTGGGGGCAGTTTTGGGCA